>VXBQ01004031.1:929171-963128 GCA_013400175.1 Phainopepla nitens | reverse complement strand
TTTTTTTTTTTTTTTCGGTCTCCAAACTAAAAACTGTGGAGATCAAAGATGAATGGAGATGTTGGGGTGAGCAGAAAGCAACTTTAATGTTTCCTTTTTGCATTCAGAAACGTCAGATATTTGGACTGCTGTTGCAGAAATGAGGGAGGAAAATTATGTCTCTCTATTCATCCAGAACCAATGGAAATCTGTCTTGTGACTCTTCTCATATAGAAAATAACCAA
This sequence comes from Phainopepla nitens, assembly GCA_013400175.1. Classification (NCBI taxonomy): domain Eukaryota; kingdom Metazoa; phylum Chordata; class Aves; order Passeriformes; family Bombycillidae; genus Phainopepla; species Phainopepla nitens. The sequence goes on along the minus strand of VXBQ01004031.1, from coordinate 962,904 downwards.
TCTGTCAACAAAGCCCTACTTAATGAAATCCTCGTTTTGTGCTCCACATTAGCTTTTATATAAAAGTGTTGACTGACAAGCTTGTTTGGTGTTAGTTTAGGGGTTTCTTGGAAGGAAATAACTTGCCTGAATCACTTCTAAAAATCAACAAATTAATGAAATACAAACTAACAACATCTAGTGGCAAGACTGGGTTAGCAGGGCTGCTCTGGATTGTATGGTTATAGCCATTGAACCCTCAGCACCAGAATGCAGGGCAAAGGAAAGACAGAGCAGACAACTATAAATACTCCAGGTTAAAAAAATGCTTTCTCCCCCTTCCATTCTCTTCCCTTCTTTTCCTCGCAGTTACTTTCCTCACACATACTTTGGCATTTATCTACCATGACAAGCCTCATTTCTCCTTTTAAAAGAATGCATAAATGAGCTATGAATATTTGATCCTTTTTTAAACAAATATTTTGGCTTGACAAGTCACAGCAGATAAGACTACCCAAGATGGTAGCCAGCTGCTCAGGGGAGGGAGCGTAGGTAGAGAGGGGGCCGGTGTTAGAGGCACCACCTTTCCCAGGCTGTTGCGTGGGGCAGGACATTGGCCCACAGCCATGCTCCTGTCCTACTGCAAACCTTCAGGACTTGCACAGGCTGCTCCAAAGCTGTAGGTGATTCTGCAGATTGGTGCTGGGGGACACTCCTGCCGTGCCTGTGCCCCACTTCAGCAGTCCTGTCAAACACCTCTGTGTGTCCTTTCAGGACCACAGTTTAGTCAGCACATAATTCTCTCTGTTAGGGCTTTCAGGAGGTTTTTCTCTGTGTTACTGGGTAATTTAGCTGACTGTAGTCAATTCAGATTAGCTGCTTTATGGAGAATCTACTAGTCTCACACCATAGTGAAATTTAACAGATGAAATTAATAAAGGGCTTTTTGGGTACATCTGCGTGGGTTTCTTCGCATTATATTTCAGGTTTCATTTGCAAGGCTACTGTAATCTGCAGAAATAATTTCCAGGTGTTCTACTTTGAGCCAGTGACAAATACACTGATTTTCAAAAAATACCCTCTGGCATCTGTTTTGCACCAAAACTGTGAGCATCTGAATGTTGTATTGGAATGGTGGTACATGAACTTAGCTAAACTCATCCTTTGTCCTTGTTAAAAAAAGTTATTTTAGGCATTTTTTTAATGGCATAATATAGGTGACTTTGGAGGATTTTATCTTGTCATTGAATTTCAATTTAAAATTGTATTTTTGGGTAAAATCATTGGGTGAATAATTAAGACAATAAAACTCTTGTTTCTTTACATTTTACTTTTTCTACGGTTGTCGTGATGAACAATCTAAAAAGAACAGTACCCATTTTCTTGGTAAGGGAGAAAAACCCGAAGTTAAAATAAAATATTAGATAAAATTTCATTTTCAAACATTCAGGGCAGAATTTTTTGCTTTGCTGTAAGTTTGCATCATGGAGAGATGATAATGCAAGATTCATTGGAGTTGATACAGGGTGCCCTTTACTTCATAAGTCTTTCCATTCGTCTCAGGAGGAGAATACTTATTGGCTGGGGAAATCTTTTTACTGAGGTACCTCTTTCCTGTGTGCATTTTTTTTTTTTTGTAATATATATAATTATGGCAGTTTTTGAACATTAGGCAGGGCTGAAAATTACTGATAAGCACAGGAACAGGGAACAATTTAATCACTGCATTAAAAATCCTGTCTGGGACATTTCTTGATTTCCACAGAAGACTTCAGCAAAAGATTCATATCCATCCAGTTTCCAAATATTTTGACCCCCTGCATCAGCTGAGGGGCAGTGTGGACAGTGCTGCCGAATGTTCCCTAGTGCTGCTAATTCATCATAGCAGTGCTGTGGGAATCTTCCAGAGTGTTTTCAATTTACATACATACTCTCAGCCATTAGACACTGCACAATGCATTCTGAAGGGACAAAGCCTCCTGAAATATTGCAGAATTCATTGCAGTTCATGCATAGATTAGAGAATATCAGGACTAGGACTCAAATATTCTCCAGTACAAAAAAAACCCAAAAAAATCAGCCCATAAACAGTAAAAATGTCACAGAAATATTCTTTCCCTTCCTGCATTGTTTGGGGAACTTTTGGGGAAAGATGGTGGGATTGGTGAGAGAATGTGCTTTTTTGAATATATAGTATACATTCCTTTGTATAAGGCTTCCACAGATGAAAGTGCTCATGGTAATGTACCCCTGTGACATTCTGTTTAAAAATATTACTCTTTCTTCAAAGAAGAGAAAGGGAGAAGCTGTAGCCTTAAATTGTATGAGCATGGGAAAATCAGACATGGTAATAAAAGTGGATGTTTGAGTGTGTCAGATAAAATTTATTAGATAGGGGTCTCCAGCTCTGTGCATTCCTATGCAAAATTCTTGGTCAGCTGCCAGAAAGTGAATTCTGAGCATTAGCACAGTAGAAAATATTTATATTGGTGTAAGACTGCTGGCTGTGATATGCTTCTGCTCTTTTAAAATAGCTTGCCACAAATTCAGAGACGTCAGTAGAGGTCAAACTGTAGGGAACTACACAATTTAATGAATCAATTATATGCTTCCAGACAATCAGTAACACCATTGTGGAAAAAATGAATTATTAACATGTGAAAATAATTCTGCAACAACACATACAGTAGCAATCAGGGTTATGTTTCTAAAAATGTTCAGCCAATCTAATTGCTTTCCCAGTAAAGTCAGCACAACAGAATCTCTTTTGTCTTGCACTCTTTTTTTTCTTTTTTTTGAGCATTATCTCCAGTATAAATGACTGTCTGAAGATGTTCCTCAGCACACCTCAGCTGTGGCTTCACTTAGATACTACTGTCAGATCACATTTCATTAAAACTGAGCCCATGAAAAAGAATGTTAAATAATTTCCAAATATATTCCATTGTTTTTACTTGATGAAGATACACACTTTATATCAGTGGTAAGTTCTATTTGCCATGAGTAGGGCTACCTCGAGATTATTTCCTTTTTGCATCTGAATTTTGGCTCAAATTCTCATAGTAACTTTTCTAAGTTTTTTCTAAAAACTTTGGAAAAACTTCTGAAGTTTTTTCTAAAACTATCCCATTTGGAGCCGGCACGCCATCCTCCACACACAACTTTGGCACAAAGAGCTGCCGGGAGCAATATTTCCCTGAGGCAGAGCTCTCTTTCCTATGATTTTCTTGTGCATGTAGCACTCGTGGCTACTTCCCTTGAAATTTAAGGGAAAAAAACTCTGCCCCAACTCCACCTCCTGCCCAAAGCTGCTTTGCTGTGCCACAGGAACCAGATGTCTCTGGTTTAGGTATGGTCTCACAAGGTGAGTATGAACAGGCAAAGGTAGAGCAGCACTAAATAGTCAGCAACCGAATTGCTATTTCTCCAAGGAGTATTGATACAAAATAAAAGGCTGACCCTACATCTATTGAATCTTAGCCAATTTTACTCTCAAAAAATGAAATCAAAACCACTTATCAATCATCTCATAAACATTGAGGCTTTAACTATTCTGTCCTAATATGTATTTTTTCAACTATGATTCTGCAGGAAAAATGGCAAAATAATTCCTTGTTTATTTTGACTTTTGACAGCACTTGATCCTTGAGAATTTATTTTTAACAACAGGAAAAATAGAAGATTGATATAAAGTCTTGATTACCCTGCCATTTTTAGAGTAGAATGTTTTTTTCATTTTCAGTTCTGGTTTCCTGAGAAGTCGTACTTCTTTTGGTTTACAAAGATGCTCACCTCAAATCTCCTTTTATTTTATATTAAGCAGGACACAAAAAAATTTCCCAGCATCAACCCCAGCTTCCACAGAATATTTGTATCAGTCAGACTAACAGCTGTTTGGTGAATTTAGACTAATCACAATTTCCCATTCATTCAGATTCTGGAATTTAAGAAAATATCCAGCTAACTCTCAATAAAAACATATTCACTTCACAGAAATTTTAGAGATACACAAGCCAAACACAAACTAAGGGTCATGTTCCACATCTGGTTCTCAAAATTTAGAAGAAAGATGTAAGTTTTCACAGAGGTTGAAAGGACCATCCAAAAATAGAACCTGGACGTATATATAAATAGAGAAACTGGACTGAACGATAGATCAGGTATTCTTCTTATGCACATTCTAAGTCAATATTAGTACTTCAAATAAAATATGAATCTATAATAGAATCATAGAATAGTTTGGAAGGGATCTCCAAAGACCATCTTGAAAAATAATATGACCGATGGGAACGGAACTCACACCTAACACCATCAGATTTTGCTGGACTTTGTCACAAAGATATTTTCTTAATGCATTGTAGCAGTAGTACATCTTAGTTAATCAAATATGCATGATTACTTAAGCTGACTCAGGAGTCTTTTGGGAACCAACATATATGGAAGCTGCCGTGTGCATTTAGACTGCTGTGCTGTAGCTGGTGCAGAGAATTGCTGGCAAACACAGAGTAAAACGTGCTAAACCTCTGACAGTTTTTTAAGCTAATATGCCTTATCTTCCAGTTCTATCAAGAAAACTATATTCATTTGTATGATTAACACTAATTCTTTTCCCTCTTTGGTAATTCATTAAATCTATGTCATAACTTAAAAACAGCAAGCAAAAAAACAAGAAGAAACCACACTCCTGTCCTGAGAACTGGCATAGGTGTCTGTTTTCATTTTCCTCTCCTGGTTTGCAAAGCCACAGGTACCATGTTATCTCCTCCTTAGAGGAAACATTGTTCTCATCAGGCAAGTCACTTTTGAGATGGAAAACTCCAAATAATGTGCTCAGAATAGTCACTGAACCACACAATAATTTGGGAAGCTTAGCTGCCTCTGGGTAGAATGGATAAATCCATGAAATAGTAAAATTCACTCTTCTTATAGAGAAATTTTTCCTCCCAAACTATAAGCAGAAAGTATTGTGTAAATGGCTCTGTAGGATTCCGTGGTCTCATGAGAATGGATTTTATTTGTAAAGATACAGTGAGGAAGGATATTTTTATTTTTGCTTGCAATAAACAAGATTTCATACATTGCTTCAAAATGTACTTATTTTACATCTGTGGCAAAATTTCTAAATGGGTCCAGCAGGTTTCAGTTCAGTTTCTGGTGTCTCAATATAATTTTTGCTATGTCTCATGAGACACGATGCATGGAAACCTTATAGACATTGCAACCACACAGGACTTCATGTCACAAAAGGATGAGTTGGAATTAGAGTAAATATCTGCTTTAAAGCCAGAGGTACATTTCTGCTAGACTGAATTAGAGAACTTATTGGCACACCTCCATAAACATGATTCTGTACTAGGAAATAGTTAATCTTTTATTACATTAGAGAGCCTTGTGGGATTGCTTTAGTGATTCATTATAGAAATCAAAGTAAATTCTACAGTATTGTGCAGTTTGGCTCATCCAGTTGGAAAAACCCTAATGATCAAAAAAGCATGTGTTCTTACTCAGATATGTTTTATGACATGACTGTAAAATGTACCTACCACAGTTTTACATTGTTTCACAGACAATAAGCACAGTCATTTTCAGATTTCTATTGTTCTGCAGTTAAAGCCATGAATGTCCTCTTGCTCATTTACATGACTGACAACTACAGTTACATCTACCAAAGAGGCATGATTAATTACTATGTTTCATCAATAAAGTTTATTCTTTAAACCTATAGAAATAATAGCATTACATTTGAGACATGGGTCTGAAGAGTATGTCAGCTTTTCAAACATAAACAACGTCTGAGAATTTGTAACTTGGCAGAAAGGCCTTTTTGAACTAAATCTGTACATTTATGCTAGTAGGCAAGAAAATGTTTATTTTCTGATATCTGCCAGCCTTAGTCAGAAAAGGTAGTGCTTCAAATATATGAGTTCCATTCATTTCAATGGGAATAAACAGGTAGGAAAGATATTCTGAATTATTTAAAAACTTGATTTCAAAAATTTAATTCCATAAGAGGAGTATCTGAGGACACTTGGCTTGTGCAGCCTGGAGAAGAGGAGACTGAGGGAAGACATTGTTTTCAGACATTGTCTTCCCCTCATTAGGGGAAGAGCAGGGGCAGGCACTGATCACTTCTCTGTGGTGACCGTGACAAGACCTGAGGGAATGGCCTGAAGCTGAATCAGGGGAGGTTTAGGCTGGATATCAGGAAAAGGCTCTTCATCCAGAGAGTGGCTGGGCCCTGCAACAGGCTCCCCAGGGAAGTGGTCACAGCACCAGCCTGATGGAGTTCAAGAAGTGTTTGGACAATTCCCTCAGGCACATGGTGTGGTTCTTGAGGTGTCCTTCAGAGAGCCAGGAGTTGAACTTGATGATACTGGTGAGTCTCATCCAACTGTGATTCTATGATCTTCAGGAAACAAATCTAGAACAAAAAAAGGCATGCTTTTATTTTAGCGAACATCTCTAAAGGAGACTTATTGAAGAAATAATGGAGAGTGAAATTTCAATATTATTGAAAACTCAAGAAGTTTTCAAATTGAATCCCATTTTTCCAGATCTGAATTTAAATGTATGTAGTTACCTTTTGGTAGGCACTTTGCATTAATGAGCTGTATTTTTGTATGAATTTATTATAATCACATTTGAACAGTGCTCTAGTAGTAATGAATAAGGTTCATTCCTATTATGCCTGAGAGAATAGAGGTTTTATAGAACCCAGTGGAATTGCAGGCATGCTGTTTCTCACAGGAATGACTTTTTACAGGAAAGGAGAGAATCTAAGGGTTGGATAGCTTGTCTTAAATTCCCAGGTCTTTGAGTAATTCTTTGCCAGTAATGCAATTACAAAAATCCTGAATTTTCATATCCAATGGCTACCTTGTGGTCAAGAGAACTGTCCATCTTTTATTACAGCAGAAAAATCCAGACCTCTCTGGACACCATCTGCTTCTTGTATTTTTGGAATTTCCTTTTATTCCTCCTATCTCTGGACATTTCCAAACCATATTTTCCCAGTCAATCCCCAGACTAAGCACTAAACTCGTGTTAAATTTTGAGCTGCCATTTGGCATACTAATTGAACAGAAAGGCTTAACATATGCTTTGAATGTTGCTACAGCCCCTCTGTTGTCAAATAACTGCCATGATGTTCCAGTCTCTTTAGAGGAGATTATTCACTGTATTAAATGTTTCAATGAGAAGAAGAGTTCAAAAACACACCCACTGCAGTTACAACACTAAGCGATAAATAACTTAGAAGATTTGAATCTCCGGCTTCTGAGTGCCAGTAATGCTCCATTGCTAATGCGCCTGATTGAAGAGGGGTTATTATAAATCAGAAATTACAGAAAACAGAAATGTAGCTTATTGGCAGGTAGTTTTCCATTTACAAGCACTGAAGTCTGTACAGAACTAAAAGTGAACCAGAGTGTAAAATGCTACAGAGAGATTAAAAAAAGAGAAGGTTTTGCAATCTGTTGAGAACAAAGGTCAGCTAAAACTTTACTCAGCCAGTGAGAGCTTGAGAGGAAAAAAAACTCAGGTCATACACAAGCTCTCATATCATTCCACAGTAGGGACCAGATCACAGCCCTCTGAGCCATTTGTTTGGATCTGCTCACATCTACTCTGTGCAGGACCAGTGTCCCCAGAAGCAGACACCCCAGATAGATTGCCAACCACAGAATTTGTGCCCTGCACATGTGACTGCTTTGTTTCTGCACATTTTCCCATCCTTCAAGTTTCCTCTCATCATTTATTGCCCAAGTAATGGACAATTTTTTAGGTTTTGTTGCTATTGTAACAGAGAGTTGCCATATTCTTCTAAGAACTATTCTGTAACACTGTGAGAAAAATTCTACTGTCTAGTAGGCTTGGCTAAAACTGAAGTGCCCAATTCTTTTCTTTCATTTCTTTCTTCCCAGTGGTCTGGAATCTAACTGGGTCATCTCAGAGTTTTTTTAAAAAGGTGGGTTTTTTACCCTTGTCTTAGTTTCTATGATTCAAACCTCCCTCCTCTCATTAATAACTACTAGCATGAAGTTAACAGCTACAGTGCATCCAGCTTAATTATCTTTCCCAGTTCAGGTGTTGATCCTGTAGTTTGATTGATATGAGTGGTAAAACTCACTTGTGCTGAGCCGTTTGCAGAAAGGGAATCTTAGAAGCATGGCATGTCTTTGGTTAACAGCCCACCATAAAATTAGTGCCCCCTGTTGTATTTTGTTTTGTAGTTTGTTTGATTTTAAGTAGGTGATGAATACTTAGTAAATGCACAGACTAAAATATATACACTGATGTCTGACTGTGTGGCTTTCCATGCTGGGAGACTACAAAATCTAGGGCTTTCCATGATGGAAACAATGCAGGAGTCTGTAGTGCCCATGTCTCTCATGCTTAATGATGAATTAACTCCAGAACCTCAAGGTGGTTTGGAACACATTTTCTTTTCCACTATAATGTAATGAAGTGTGAGTTGTTGCAATTTTTTTTTTCTGCAGATGTTGCTGGCAGTGCTATACCACATTTTCTTATTGATATGGTAGAGGTGATGGAAAGGGAATGTGGAACTGAAGTGGATCACTGTTCTCCCTTGTTACAAAAAGTCTACAAGCGAAATATTGTGAACTCACTTTGAACAGTTACAGAACCAGTACCTGAAAATACATCTTGAGAACTCTGCTCCAATAATTCTTTTAAAGCCTGTGTCTCTGAAAAGTGCACACATGGATAACAAGGTCATCATATGCAGTGTAAGTGAAGTGGAGTAACATAACGACAGCTTTTTGTCATATCTTAAGTACACATATAGGGCATAGCATGCTTCCTGTGATTTGATAGGGATGACAGCTCAGTAACCTCTCTTGCTTGCTCTGTTGCACACCACATGAGGAGCAGCAAGCATCACCACCCTCTCCCTAATGCTGTGTTTGTGGCTATGGCTCCAGATGTGGCAAGAAAAAGAGAAAAACAAGGCAAGAGAAAAAAAAGCAGATTGCTTGAAGCTAACTCTGAATTCTAAGTCAGTTTATCTCACCTGAATTTAGAAATGGGATTCAGCTCTAGTTTAAAACACAATTTGGTGTCTACACACAACCTAAGTGGCCAAGGTCCCATGACAGGCAGTGGACATCTACTGACAGCAGCCTGGAGACCCATAACAGCTGGCAGCAGGAGTCATTTGCCTAATTATCAGCATCTATTGCCATCCTAGGTGCCCTCAGGAGTCTTGTGGTGTTCCACCTGCTGATTTGGAGGAGGTGAATCTCCCACTGCTGCTGGGTGTACATGTACCAGCTGTGAGGAGCCCTAGCAGAGGACCTTCTCCTGAAAATGGCCTCAGGAGCTCAGGGTAAACTGTTGACATTCACATGCCTGAGCCCCACGTTGAGACCCCTGTGATAGAAAAAAGAGAAGAAATCAGCATTTCTAGGGGATAATACTCCCAAGCTATCCTAGGTTCTATCTTGAAATTATGCCATAAAGGAATCAGAAGGGATTAATGTACCTAGTTCCACATTAAAAGACCTGAGGTACCCAGGACATCTGTATGGGACCGGTAGCTGTGACACTGGGCCCACAGGAGATAAATATAGTTAGCTATATTTATATAATTTATATATACATATTATATGTGCATTTTATACCTTTAAAAACGTTAATATTTTAGATAAATAATATTCCATATAAAGACTTAATATTTTTAGTAAAATAATTTATTCGTGTAGTCTATTATATAAACCATAATCATATAATTTATACATTACTTCTATATGGAAATCTTTTGGAAACTAGCTGTTGTAGAACTAAAAAATTAAGGAGGCAATGAAATTAATGAGAATAAGACTGCAAGCCTAGTGCTAATAGAAAAAGCAAAAGATGTTTATTTAAAAGAAAAATGGAAATGCAATAATTCAAAGTGCAAGAAAAGAAAATCTTGAGAGTAAAACTACATGGGAAAAGCTAATAGAAAAATATATATGAGTTTTGGAGGGACTGGCTAACTATGCTAATGCATAAAAATGGTATTAAGTGTCAGTCCCACCGATAATAAGTTTACAAAAGTAAGTAAATTTTAAAAGCACTGCTGTCTTAAATATCCTTGTTCACAAGCTTTATGCTAAAAAGTGGATTTTTAAAGAAATTTGTTTGTTAGAAACTACAGTGCAAACGCTTCCTCTGCAAAGACCCCAGTCTCATTTACTATGACAGCAATTGTAAATGCAGAGCTCAGTCGATGGAGAAACATTTTAAGGGTCAGGATTTTGGTGACTTCTGAAAGCAACAAACACAGCACCTGATAACAGTGTTCTCCAGCTACTGCTGAACCTGTTCCAGGGAGTGACCCAGACATGAAAGAACTTAGACACTGGCAGACCAAATCTGCAGACCAATATTCTCTCTCTGCCTCCTGCTTCTCCTCTGAAGGCTGATATCTGTTATCTATTGTTTCATACTTTGCATGAAACTCAGCCCACTAAGTCTAAGTCTTTAGTTAGGTGCTTCAGCAATGGCTCACTGAAATGTAGGTCCCTGGCACTGGGTGGGCAAAAAAAAAAAGGGGTAACAATTCCATCAGCCTAAAATAACTGCAGTTTCCTGAAACTGAAGAGAGACTTCCAGTACCTTTGAGTTTCAGCCAGACAGACTTCAGGATTTCTCTTCATGACAGTATGAGAAATTCAGGCCCGCTCAGAAGGTGAGCAGTCCATGAAGTCATGTTTCTGTCTCTTTGGCTGAAAGCCTGGGGATCTAATGGGAATGGGATATACTGGGAGCAAATCCAGTGAAGGACGACAAAGTTGACACAGGGACTGGGAGGATCTTTCATAGACAAAGAGGATGTGAGAGCTAGGACTTTCCAGCCTAGAGAAGAGATCCTCAGGTGGATTTTATCAGTGTATGTAAGTACCTGAAGGGAGGGAATGAAGATGAGGAAGCCAGGCCCTGGCCAGTGGAACTCAGTGACAAGAGAAGGGGCTATGGACACGAACTTAAACATGGAAGATTCCATCTCAACATCAGGAGACGATTTTCCTGTGACGTCAACAGGCAATGGGGTATGTTGCCCGAAGAGATTTGGGACCAAATCCATCCGACCTGGTCCTGGCAACTGGCTGTAGCTGACCCTGCCGGAGCAGGGGGGTTGGACTAGCTGACCTTACAAGCACCCTTCCAACCTCTCTCATTCTGTTATTCTGTGATCTCCTACATCTCATTGATCTCACTTGCCCCATCAGATATGGAACATATGGATTATAAACACAGCACTGACTGCTGACATGACAGCCCTGTAATTAGGGTGCTGCCCCAGGCCTGGACTTTTCTCCCCAACATCCCTTAGTAGCTTCTCCTAGCATGTCTTCATAGCTCTGTGTTTTGAATCCAGATTAGCTTGCAAGAAAGAGGAATGCTCAGGTCATTCAGATGGGTAAGGCAGAACCCAGCTTTTCCCTCTACTCTCCCCTGTTTAAAAACTCTTTGTTTTTTTCCATAACGACATATATGCGTTCAAGACAGCAGTTCTTGGGACACCTTGCTGTGTCCTAGAATTTGGGTTGGAAGGGTCCTGAAAACTCAACCAGTTCCAACATCTCTGCTTCTTGTATGGGTGGCCATGAATTGGCTCAGACGGAGATCAGGAGCAAGCACCTTCAGTTACGAGCTCTGTGGTCCGGTTGAGTTTGAGCCCTTAGCAAAAGGTCAAGACCCAGCACTCCTGAGAAAAGTAAGTCCTGATGTCCCACACCGTCCAGATGGGGAAGACAGAGGTCAGTCTTGCCAGACCAGGGCATAGCTATTGGGTAAGGAACTCCTTTCCAACTAAAAAAACTGCACGTTCCCCAGGGCAAAGACAACAGCTTTATTCTGTGTCAGAACCATCCCATCCTGCCTGGCCCAGGGTAAACACTCCCTCGTGCTGCTGTCAGTACAAATGCAAATAGCAAGCTGTGTCCAGAAACCAGCCAGTGACAGGAAAGCAAACAGAAAGAAGGACACCAAGCAACCCTTTACAACTCTAAACCTGCTACTGTTTTTTTAAGCTAGAAACTGACAGTGGTGTCAGTCAGCAATGAGAAGGTACAAGTACTACTCTAGGGATGACATAGACACATTTTTAAGGGTTGAAAGGCTCTGACTCAATGGGGAAGCAACTTTTTTGACATTATACATCATTGCAAATTAAGGTAAGTTTTGGGGACATCCCATAAACCAGTTTTTTTCTGACTCAATCTTTCCTAAATTTTTATAAAAGTTCCAGATTGAGCCAGACAGTCTAAATCCTATTAAAGTCAGTGAATTAATGAAAAAAGGAATGTTCCTTGGACTACAACAAGGTTTCCTACCAATTTTCCTTTGATTATATTACAGATGACAGTTTATAATAGAACTACAGACTATAGTAACACGGAAAAAACCTATAAAATTTAACATTTATATTTTTACAACTCCTTGTCAGACATCAGAGGGATTTAAAAAATTTAGCAAGGAATTTACAGCTTTACACAATCACATGTGCAGTAAAAATAATATAAATATCAAAAGTAATCTTCATTCCATCCTTCCCCCACCCTTGAAAAGAAGCAAATTGGAGAAGTATTAAAAAATAACTTGGACTCCCAAGGTGAAGCTGATAATAAATACAAAAAGTCAAAGGGAAACAATTTTTTCTCATTGTATAAGAAGGCTCAGCCAGTATATTCTCTATATGTCAATGGAATACTCTTTCTGAAAAACCTGTGCATAATGTGTCTACCACCTTCTTTTTTTTTCCTATAGGTAATTCTATACATGGGCCAAAGAGCTTTTAGAAGAATTTGGGTTCCTTCAAAGACCAGCAGAATGTTTAAACCTCATATTTCAGCTGGGTTTTTTTTCTATGAATAGCTCATTAAAAACTTGAGTATTTCTGTGTGGAAGCAACTTTAGGCAGGTGTGTTGTTCAAGGAACTTCTCTGAGAACATTCACATCAGTTAAATTATTGTTTTGAAAATCCGTGGACTGGGCCAGTAACTGAATCACCATATTTTCCATGGCATTCTCAGGGCACAGGCAGTATTTCTGCATGGAGAATATGAATATTTCCTTGGTGTTGGTTCCTTCACAGCAGTGCTTTACACATTCAACACACAGGCCCTTTGTACCTTTACCTTTTGGTAAAGGGTGTAGCACTGTTTTACTATATATATTTATTTCCTTTTGTTAAAAACTCAAGCAAAGGCATTCCAAATTGTCTCTGAGATTATTTTTTAAAAGTTACTCATCTGTATTAAGAGTAATTATATATATACCCATATTATACAGCTGAAGGGAAAAAAACACAGCTTGCGACATATAATAATAATCGACACTGAGTAAAAGACATGGAGCAAGAAGGTAATATGCAAGCAATAGTTAAAAGCATGAGCAAATTCTCAAGATTAGGACTACAATCTATTGTTAAACATTAAGCTCAGATAAATACAGAATTAAAATATCTTATCACATTCCCTGTAAAATTAATTTTTGGAACAAATAGAGTTAACAGAAAAATACAGTAGGACCATGGTAAAAAAAGGCCTTTTTCTCTGATGAACCTCTCTTAATGTTCTTCTTGCAATGCAAAGGGAATGAGACTGCAATACTATTAGTTTATGAGACTGCAATACTTTTAGTTTATAGAGACACATTTTTCCTACCGAGTTTTCTACCTAATTTTGAGCATTAGGTCAAATATTTAAACATTGGGTTAGGAAACCTTTGCCCCATCCAAGACTACTCTCCTCTGTAAAGTCTTGCAGATGCTTTTTACCCCTGGGGAATTTTTAAGCGTAAGTATGAGGTAGGGAAATAAAATATAAAAAAGAAAAGAAATCCAGTCTCATCCAACTTGCAGTCCAGACAATGAGGAGCCTGATGATGTAGTGAATGCTGTAGAAAAGGATCTCAGTTTGAAATCTGATTGTTTCATGAAAAAAATCTCCACAGGTATGAGAGCAGCTTATACTCCAAGATATATCTAAAACCAGGTGAAAATATTAAGCAACGGTGTAACGTAATTTCAGCTGATGTCTCCTATCTGGGAAGAATACTTCTGCTTCTTATACCTAGAGAAGATAAGTGACCCATCTCAAATTTCTCAGGAGTAAAAACAAATCAAGAAAACTCAGGGGCAAAGTTGAATTCTCTACAAAACCCTTGGGTGTGAAATACTATAGGGGCTGAGACAACGGAGAGAGTATAGAAAAGCACCCTAGAAATGGCTTTAAAAGATTAGGGGGCAAGTGTCTGTGCAAGAATGGATGCCATGAGAGGAAATGGAAGTGATGCAGAGAAAACAGAATGAGAGCCTGAATCCTTGAGCACTTTCTCAAGATATGGTTGGATGATGGCTCCTACATTCACAAATGTAATAAAGCCAAATGCAATGAGTGGATTTAACTGTCCCCTGTGGTGCCAGGATGCTGTGCCTTTCAGTGCCACAGTACTCAACACCTACTAAACTTGGCTGGTGTCAACTTAATGGGGTAAGAAAAAGGCCTCTCTGTCCTGCAGGACCGTGGGAATGCCAGAGCTCTTGCGGCGCAGCCTGCGGTCAGAACTCCATCAAGATTCCTTGGGGTTGGGTGAGGACTTCAAAGGAAATATGTAGTGTTGGAAAGACCCTTCAAGACCTGTGAACAGCATCTTCTTAGCATGATGCCACTGCTGGGCCTGTGGATCAGGCAGAGGCTCACGAGGAATAGAAGACAGAGAGCCCATGTTCTCCCTAGTCAAAGCAGGGTAAGGATAGAAGGGTTCAGGCAAGGCTGGTTGTCCTGCCTGTGACACTGAAGGCAAAGAGAACACCATGAATAGATGGTATTCAGACTATTTCTCAGTCAGAAGAGCTCTCTTTCTGTCCGCTGCCAATGCAAATGTTGTCAGAACAATCTGTTCAGTCCTAAAAGGATTGCATAACCCAAGTAAGAAAAAGTCCTGTTTCTCTAACTATCCTGAGATTTAGGCCAAAGGGCAGTAAGAAGAACAGGAAAAATGGTAAGTGAATTTCTTGCTGTTATGAGAATCAAGCACCTAATAAGCCACACCATCTCATTCTGCTCTCAAGAGCACGTCTGACACTGAAAAAGGCATCCAGGTATCCAAGTACAAATCTGTGTAGCAAAGTTTAGGAAAAGCTTACCTGAACCGTCTTCAAAAAAACTTAAATTGTGTTTGAACATTACTCTTTATTGATGGTTGGTCCGGAATGTTTTGGTGATTTTTCTTGCTTACTTTTAGGAGGAATAATATTAGTATTTGCAAACACACAGATATAACAAATCCAACCATCTAGATTATTTAAAACTAAACAGAGAAAAAACCCTAGTTATTTCCTTAAGCTGGCAAATAAATGACTGACAGAATCAGAAATTAATTCAGGTTTTGACAAAGTAGCTCTGAAGTCTTGCATAATTATTTATCTCTTGATTTGTTTCCAGACAGACTGGCAGACCACCATACTATGCAATTACTATTTCTAATTCTCTGTAGAAACCAACATTTTGGGGACTATTTAGAAACTATCATAGATAGTTTAGATACTGTCATAGAAGAAAAAGAACAATGCTGATGAAAATGTCTTAATAACACCTTTTTTCTTACTTAATTTTAAATTATTATGAACATTTAAATTTATTGGCATAGCTAATCTAATATTTTATCATGGTCAGTGAACTACATTGCACAGTGGAATCACACTAGCTGCATACCACCCACATGTCTGCAATGTATTTAATTCTCTAATCATCACTCTTTAATTACAATTACAATACTTATAACACCAGAAATCTCTCTAGTATTTGTATTAATGTATCAATAATAAATTAATCAATAAATAATGGACAAGGAATCACAAGCAATAAATGCCTGGTTGGCTTTACTACTCACTAAAACTTAGCAGCACTATAATTTGCCACTGTTATAATGGTATTGGGACATTTTTATTCTCTTTTATTAACTTGATTTGCGAAAAAGAAAAAATTTGTGAATTATACTGTGCTGACTTCATATTGAGTCATACATCTCATAGTTACTAGAATTTTTTTGCTTAGGATATGCCATTTTAATCCATAACAAGTTAATCTAATGTTGAAATAAAGTTACCAAGGTAATCAGTCTTTGTACTTTTTTCAAACCTTCAAAAATTTTCAGATTTAATTTTCCAAGTAAAAATCTACTGCAAGATAAAGAACTAGAGGAACCACAAGTAAATGTCAAAAAGATCCACAAGGATTGTGAACCAGTCCTCTACTCAATTATTCTGCCATTATGAACTGAGTGTGAACTGATGGTAATTGAAGCGAGAAAGGCACTAAAACATTTTCCAAAGCACCATCTGCAATGAATCAGAGGAATGAAGATAAAATGACAAGGACATTTAATGACAGGATTGTGCCCCTGCCCACCTTTCTGCTTAAAAAGGTCTGGCCGAATTCCAGTTAGAAACGATCCCAGCACAATGAGTATACCATTTCTCTGTTATGTGTAACTGGATTTCACAGAGATATTTGAAGAATGCAGTTAAGCATCTCTTTGAAATCTGGACTGTTCCCAACCTTTCCAAAGCTCGTGATACTCTGATCTCTTTTCCTCATATTTTTTCTACCCTCAAAAAAAAAAAATTCTTTATAATTTGGCAGGCAGCATCACTGGTAATGAATGTACATTGGTATTACGCCTCATGAGTAAATCAGGTGTATGCAGGACCATCCCAGGCGTTTCTTCCTCTTCCTCACAGCCCCCCTTATTCAGTCCTCACCTAGTTATGTCCTCTCATAACACACCACAGACCCTCACCTGCATTCTCCAAGCTTGGGAGCAATGCATCCCAACAAAGAGGAAGTCAGGCAAAAACTCCAGGAGANTTGTACTTTTTTCAAACCTTCAAAAATTTTCAGATTTAATTTTCCAAGTAAAAATCTACTGCAAGATAAAGAACTAGAGGAACCACAAGTAAATGTCAAAAAGATCCACAAGGATTGTGAACCAGTCCTCTACTCAATTATTCTGCCATTATGAACTGAGTGTGAACTGATGGTAATTGAAGCGAGAAAGGCACTAAAACATTTTCCAAAGCACCATCTGCAATGAATCAGAGGAATGAAGATAAAATGACAAGGACATTTAATGACAGGATTGTGCCCCTGCCCACCTTTCTGCTTAAAAAGGTCTGGCCGAATTCCAGTTAGAAACGATCCCAGCACAATGAGTATACCATTTCTCTGTTATGTGTAACTGGATTTCACAGAGATATTTGAAGAATGCAGTTAAGCATCTCTTTGAAATCTGGACTGTTCCCAACCTTTCCAAAGCTCGTGATACTCTGATCTCTTTTCCTCATATTTTTTCTACCCTCAAAAAAAAAAAATTCTTTATAATTTGGCAGGCAGCATCACTGGTAATGAATGTACATTGGTATTACGCCTCATGAGTAAATCAGGTGTATGCAGGACCATCCCAGGCGTTTCTTCCTCTTCCTCACAGCCCCCCTTATTCAGTCCTCACCTAGTTATGTCCTCTCATAACACACCACAGACCCTCACCTGCATTCTCCAAGCTTGGGAGCAATGCATCCCAACAAAGAGGAAGTCAGGCAAAAACTCCAGGAGATCTGCAAGGATGAAAAAAGAGCAAGATCCTGGACAAGCACAGGCACCAAAAGAAAACCTACAGAAGGTAGAAATAAGGACAGGTGGCCTGGAAGGAATACAGAGAAATTGTCTGGGCCTTCAAGGATCAGTTAGGAAAGTTAGAGCCCTGATAGAATTCAATCTGGCCAGGCACATCAAGGGCAACAAGAAAAATAGGTAAGCAGCTGATAAAAGGAAGACTAGGGAAAATATAGGGCCCCTCCAAAAAAAAATGGGAGACCTGATTACCTGTGATACAAAGAAGGTCGAGGTACTCAACAATTTTTTTGCCTTGGGCTTCACTGACAGGTGCTCCAGTCACACCACCCAAGTCTCAGAAGGCAAAGGCAGGTACTGGGAGAATGAAGAACCACCTGCTGTGGGAAAAGGTAATGTTCAAGGACATCTAAGGAACCAGAAGTTGACCAAGTCCATGGGGCCTGATGAGGTGCATCTGTGAATGCTGAGTTAGCTGGCAGAAGAAGTGGCTAAGCCCTCCCTATCCATCACATCTAAGAAGTCGTGACAGTCCAGAAAAGTTCCACTGACTGGAAAAGGGGAAATATAAACCCTATTTTTTAAAATGAAAAAACAGGAAGATCCAGAGAACTACAGGCCACTCATTCTCACCTGAGTGCCCAGAAACATCATGGAGCAAATCATCCTGGAAACTATGCTAATGCACATGAAAATTAAGGAGGTGACTGGTGACAGCTGAAATGGATTTACTAAGGGCAAAATGTGCTTGACAAACCTGGTGGCCTTCTAAAACAGGGTGATAGAGTTGGTGGATAAGGGAAGAACAACAGATGTCATATACCTGGACCTGTGCAAATGATTTGACTCTGTTCCACATAACAACCTTGTCTCTAGAGGGGTGGATTGACCACTCAGTGGATAAGGAACCGACCATATGGTGTACTCCAAGAGCTGTGGCTCAATGTCCAAGTGGAGGACAGTGAGGAGTGGTGTTCCTCAGCGGTCAGTGTTGGAACCAGGGCCATTCAACCTCTTTGTCAGTGACATGGACAGTGGGATTGAGTGCACCCTCAGCACGTTTGCTGACACCAAGATGTGTAGTGCTGTCCACATGCGGGAGGGAAAGGATGTCCTCCAGAGGACAGGTTCGAGAGATGAGTCCCTGTGAATCTCATTATGTCCAACAAGGCCAAGTGCAAGGACCTGCACCTGGGCTGGAATAATTTGAAGCACAAATATAGGGTGAGAGGAGAATGGATTGAGAGCAACACTGAGAAGAAAGAGTTGGGGCTGTTGGTTGATGAGAAGCTTGATGCAATCTGTCAGTGTGTGCTTGCAGCCAAGAAAGTCAATGGTGTCCTGGGCTGCATCCAAAGCAGCGTGGGCAGCAGGGCAAAGGAGGGAACTCTGCCCCTCTGCTCTGCTGAGATGCCACCTGGAGTGCTGCATCCACATCTGGGGCTCTCAACAAAAGAAAAAGATGGACCTTTTAGAGCTAGTCCAAAGAAGGGCTGCTATGAGGACAGGCTGAGAGAACTGGGGTTGTTCAATGTTGACAAAGAGAAGATTCTGGAGAGACCTTAGAGCAGCTTTCCAGTACCTGAAGGGGGCTACAAGAGAGTGGGAGGGGGACTTTTCATGTAGCCATGTAATGACAGGACAAAGAGAACAGCTTCAAACTGGAAGATTTAGATTAGATGTTAAGAAGAAATTCTTCTCTATGATGATGGTGAATCACTGCCATTGGTTGCCTAGAGAAGCTGTGGATGCTCCATTTCTGGAAGTGTTAAAGGCCAGGTTGGTTTGGGATTTAAACAACCTGATCAACAGGAAGGTGTCTCTGTCCATGGCAGTGGAGTTGGAAAGAAATAATCACTAAGGTACCCTCTGACCCAAACCATTATAAGATTCTATGAAATAAAGACTTCCAAAAGACCGAATCCCTTTTGAAAGTAAGTTCTTCCAATGTCCGGTTACTTTTACTGCTAAAAAATACACATCTTGTTTATAATCCTTTGATTTATTTTTATTTGTAAAGTTTCTTTCTCATAAAATTTCATGTCATGATCGATTCATCTCTAAATGAACCAATTCTCACATAGATACCTAATTATATTTTCCATGTTTTCCAGACTTTGGGGCTTTCCTGTACTTTTTCACTGGTGTGGGCAAAGAACTGAATAAGATATCATACATTGTAGAAAGACAAAATACTGTGAAAAGCCAAACTAATAACTACAAGCAATGGTATTATGTTGCTAAAACAGTGATGCAAAAAAAATACAGTTAAAAAAGTCTTTTTATCTTGAATAGATTTTGGATTATGGTTAACAGAAATCTCAAATTTAAATAACAAAAACAATAACTTTGTGAAATAGAATTTCATACGCATCATATTGATTCCACTCTGTTATCTGATTACTTAAGATTGGAAAGCATTTATAATCCTTTGCTGACAGGGAATAAGAAAACAAAATTATTTCAAATAATGAGATGATGCAGTCTAGCTGGTGAGACCAGACTATACAAGATCATGGAATCATAGTATATTCCAAGTTGGAAGGCATCTGTTAAAGAGATGAAGTGTTTGATCTTCAGTTACCACATTGCATGGACGTTCCTGCATAAAAAGGTTTTGGCTTCCTATCAAAGCTGAAAATATTTATGGGTTTGCAACTAAGTTTTTCCAACAACAGTCTAAGATCCTTACATCCCCATAGGTATATTTTATGAGAAATTTGTTTTGTTTGAACTACCTTTCCCTCTCCCTGATTGTCTGTTCACAACACTTACAACATAAATTATCTTCTGTTTTCCGAGTTAGTTCTGAATTAACATATCTGAATGTTACTGTATGAAATGGAGGACATGGAACTAAATTTTTACAGCAGTACACGCTTTCATTGTTAATTGAAAATATGCAAATTGTGTCTCTCTTAACCTTTCTTGATTTTTTTTTTCTTTTTGACTAGGAAGTGGCTCAAAAATCAAGACAATTCACTTGTATAGGAAATACTTTCATTAAACATGCTGAAAATATGTGGTACATACAAGAAACATAATCTGTATCATATTGGAATCAATTTAACCTTTTCATTTGAAAGGCTTACAGCAAAAGGAAAGAAATATGCAAGGCTTTAGTTCAGAGCCCTCTGAAGACACTGGGACATTTACCAGGCTTAAGTGAGGAGAGATTAGATTTTTAAACTATTCAATTTCTACCAGTACTTTAGGAAAGTGAAGTGTATTTCCATTTTAAGAAGCCACCTGTCATGCCATGCACAATCAGTGCTAAGGGTAAGATTATCATGGGTTTTTTCCACAGTAAATAGAGCAAATACTGGCTATTGGAGAAGACCAGAAGTATTTCTAATTTTGAGCAAACTCAACGAACAGTTCTGGATGAAAAGGAAAAGGAAAAAGTTTTGAATTGGTTTTTAAATATTTTATTTTTAAATTATCTGAGGACTTTTTTGAAAACAGCAAAATTGATTTTTTTTTTTGTTGTTTTGTTTTGCCATTTTGTTTTTGTTTTCTCAGTTATAGAAAAAGAGGATTTGCTAGAGTGGGAGAGGAATGTAATGAAGGTAAATAGGAATGTGTAATACAGCTGCAAATGACAAGACAGAATAGAAAACGTTTGAACAAGCCAGAAAGCACTCTCCAGTTCAGGAAAAGGGCACTGAGTCTTAGCCTATGTAGGTGAGCAGAGCCTGGGAAGCCTCCTGCCCACCTCTCTCCATTGCCCTGGCCATGGCATTTGGCAGGACCTCTTTCCAGGTGATGTATGGAAACATCACGGGTAAGGAATGATGATGCAGAACAGAGACAGGCATGTCTCTTTGGCTCTGCTGCATGCCACTAAGAGCAGATCTTTGAGACATTGCAGCTCCCCACCAATCCTTGCTATCAGACATGCATAAATGGTCATTGCTATAGGATGTGCATAAAGCCACAAGAAAATAGAGAGTAAGGTAGCAGTTATTTAAAATACAGGCTGCCTTAATGGTCTCATGAGCTCCTCTAAGGGGAAAAAACCTTAAAACTACAGCAGTCGAAAGGTACGTATGAAATAAGCACATTTTTCCATATTCACATTTTGTATTTCTGCACCTGCATTAATAAATGAATTTATATGGTTGATTTCTCAAAGATTGTGTATATATCATTACTATCTGCACACCAAAACTTTTA
The DNA here is from genome assembly GCA_013400175.1 of Phainopepla nitens. Classification (NCBI taxonomy): domain Eukaryota; kingdom Metazoa; phylum Chordata; class Aves; order Passeriformes; family Bombycillidae; genus Phainopepla; species Phainopepla nitens. Next base: position 941,103 of record VXBQ01004031.1, on the reverse strand, counting down.
AAAAATACAGTATCAGAAAAAAGTTAGCATTAAAAAACATTCTAAAACTGAGTATTCCAGGCTCTTATAATTTTTTATCATATTAGGTTTTCATTAGAATTTGGTGTAGGATAAGTAGGGTGAATTTCCAAATCTTAAGAGAACAGACGAAAGAAAAAATGATAGCAAGTAAATCCTTATAAAAGCAATATCACATCCAGAAGAAACATGTCATTTTGGGTTTTCCAAATACTTTGAAAAGAATAAAATGTGGTTTGGAAAGAAGTGTGGTATGCTTTGAAATTCCAGCTGAAAAACCAAGGAAGACCTATTTGTTTTCTTTTGTCTTTTCATACAGCCCTTCTGGATTTTTTTTTTTTTTTTTTAGTATCTGTAAAGCATTTTTAGACCATTTTGTATGACAGGTTGAATATACATCATTATTTTTGTTGCTAGGACAAATGAGATAATCGTAAATGTTTTGTCTACAATAAGGAAACTGCTATCAATTTATGTGGGATATGCAATAAAGCAAGCACGTGGTATTGTGGGGTGGGGATTAGCTGCTTTTGGTGCCGACTGACAGAAGAAACAAAACTGAGATTTTTATGGATGAAAGCAGTGCTTTACAGATTTCACTTTGTGTCAGTGGCAGACTTGTTGCAACAGATATCTGAGCATGACATGCAGGTGGTAAATCACTAAGTCACACTTAGTTGTCAGTGGGTTTGTGCTTTTAAGTCACCAATGGCTCTGAAATTTCAGAGATAATACTTACTTAGGGATGATCTGCAGCACTACAAGTGAGGGGGGAGACACCCTCATCCCCCTGACATCTGGACCATGATAAGACTGAAGGAATCCCTGAGGTCAAACTTGGCCCAAAGAATCTCTTCAAACACCTGCATCTTGAAAGGAATTTTTCCATCTTTTCAGCTCCCACTTTTCTGCCAAGGAAGTACAATAAATGTAGAAATATAATTCAGTGCAATCTTTTCTTAAAGCTATGCATATCTTTCTGTCTCTAGTCTTTCCCAGAGTTTAAAAAATGAGAGAGTAAAAGACACATCGCAAGTACTTGGTGATCCTTCCCAGCTTCTGGATGTTCGTGGCTGGAGGCCTTTCTACATTAAGGTTGCATTCAAGGTGTTACATCTAATAGCTATCAAGAGATTTATTTCTGAATAATTTAAAGAATTCCTTTTGAATACATGTGTACATTTTTCCTTGACATCGTCTGACAGCAAAAAAATCTATGTTGTATTCTGGGCTGTGTAAAAATATATTTTTTAAATTTAAAACTTGCCTTCAGGTTTTGGAATCACTATCCCTGGAGGTGTTTAAGGAAAGACTGGCTGTGACACTCAGTGCCATGGTCTTGACATACTGGTGTTCAGTCATATCTTGAACTTGATGATCTCAGAGGTGTTTTTCTACCTAATTAATTCTGTGATTTTGTGATTCAATTTTTACAGAGTGTCTCAGAAGCTCATGTGAAAAAAATATTTCAATTTTTTCCACATCCTCCATATTAGCTATGATTTTATATTTCTCTTTTTCATCCTCTTCTTCTTTCTTTTTCCAAATAGAGAAGGACTTTTTCTGACTTTTTTCTCCCAGCAATCTCTCTAATTTTTTTCCATTGCCTGGAAGCAACTCCATAGATATTAGCATGCTTGTGACATTTTACTTCATCTTTTTCAGTTGTCCTATAACCTTTTGTGCAGTGATCAGAATGAAGAGTACATCAGAGATCAACAGGATAGTATAATATCCTTTTCCATTTATGAGTTCCTTTCTTAGTAACTTCTAACATTCTGATGTACATTTCTGCCAGCCTTCCTCCCCTCCCTCTCCCCACCCTCCTTCACTGATCACTCAACTATTGGGTTTTTTTGGGAAACAACCACAGGGACTTCAAGAAATTTCTCTTTGGAAGACAGACTTTATGCCCTATCACTTCATATTTATCATTAAATATGTTCTGGCCTATGAGACTTAGTTTGCATGCACTGACCTTTAGCTCCATCTTCCATTTTATTGGTAAATCTATTAAGATTATGACATTCTGATGGACCTTTGAAATGAACTTTAGATTTGACTGTATCAAATAATTTTGTCAAAAGACTTTGCTTCCTCATTATTCACATACTTTTCCACTTTCATTATGAGTATGCTTAAGATATTTTATGGTTCTGTAACCCTTCCACCATAAAAATCACTTTCTTATCTCTACGCATAATTTCCTACATCTTAGAAAACTGTTGCTCAAAGAGGATGTTTTTGTCCTCTCACAAATTACTTCATATTCACCTCCAACCTGAGAGACCCAGATGCCTAACTTATGACCACCTCCTTTGCAAATGCCTTTGCTCACAAAAAGTAAAATCAAAACACATCAGTAACAACAAGAAATGTAGATACAAGTTTAAAATCTTCCCAGGCTTTTTAATTCTGTTTTTTTTTTTTTAAAGAAGATAGACCCATCCATCCATTAGATTTTAATTGATAACTGCCTAATGAGATTATAGACCAAACTGGGCAAAGAATTGCTTTTTTTAGAGCTTTAAAAGTCATGTTAAAAGGAACAAAGTATGTGACATACCACCTATACACATACATAGGTACAAACTTCTTGTTGAATTAAATCTAGGCACTTATAAAAACCAGGTTCTCATCTGCTTGAAAAAATGCTTTAAATAGACCAGGTAAGAAGTGTGTGGAAATGAAGGTGGAAAATGAAGACTAAATGATTCATCACAAATCTCTTACTTTTCATGAGAAAAAAAAAACTGCATGGCACAGTTTCTTGCTATTGTGGCACCTGGTTATATTTCCCCTTTGTCACTTATTTACTTTTGCAATTAACTCCTTGTAGTGGTTGGATTGGGTAAAGCCTGAGCTCTGCAAAAAGGGACGGAGGATCTGGATGACAGAAAACCATGTGTGTTAGTCTACGTCTGCACTGTCTTAAATTGCCAGATATTGGCTTATCTGGTTAACAGGGACTGTACCAGCAGCACAAAGGTGGTATCAATGACAGAGTTTCTAATGCAGTAACTGATTAAAAAAATTAATTTCAGAGAAAGTGTGTATCCATTTTGCTTCATTTGTCTAAATGGTAGTGTTTATTAAGGCAGTGAAAAGGGATGTAAAATACGCTTTGCCCTACGTTTGTGAATAGTTCTTAGTTCTCATCTTGTATGAATAATAACTGCAATTATAAAAGAGACAGCAAGGTATTTTCTGCCCAAAATTATACAAAATGTGCACCTGCCACAGGAAAAAAAAAATGCTCAGCTCATATGGTTTACTCTAAATGAAAACCAAAATACCTCATTTCTTTATAAACTATGCATAATTAATGGACAATGACTGAATTACTTCAGGATCTATATCAGTGGTGTAGCAGACAAACTGCAATACTAAACACAAAATATCAGAAAACACCTGCAGATTTCTAATCACCCTTGTACAGCTAAGCCAGAACAGTTTTGGTTGCACAAACACACACTTTTATGTGCACACCTACCCACAGTTTGGATTACAAGTTCACAGAACATGACAAAGCGCACACCAGTGAGGATGGTCCCCAGGGTCAAATGCACATCTCCCAGGTGTGGGTACCCTTGGCATCTTCTTGTCCTGTCACTCTGCATGGTTTTCAAGAGTAGGGGCTGTGTGGGCATCCCTACACAAACTTTTATTTTCTTGCTGTAGCCTTTCCCTGAGTCATACCATGCCACTGAGATGCAGACATACATCCACTGGCATGCAGAAATATGAATTTATACATATATATATAAATAAAGAAGAGAAGTGTTTTAACAATGATGCTTTTGTATTAACTGGTCTATTCCTCATAAGAGCTTCAAAACAGAATTCTTTGCTAGGGAATTCCTATCAGAAACCTTGGAAATCTTGTAAAAAATTCCTTATATTGCAGAGGTCTGGTTTAGTCATTGTCATAGTCACTCACTACTAACAGTCCCATTAAATAGTAAAGAGAGCAGAAAGATGGTTTTGTAGGCTTGAAAAACAATTTATTCAGTTTGCTTTATTTATATTTGATTTATATAAAAGAGTAGAAATAATACATTTTTAAAATTAACTAAAAATAAAGCCTTTGAAAGTAAAGCTGTACATGATGTGATCTGGAGCTAACTGTGCCACTCCCTGTGAACCAAGGCTTCACCAAAAGAGACTGGGGAGCATGGTCTGATGTGTTTGCACAGTACATGGCCAGTCCAATGCTTTCTGCTTTCAACAGAAGCCAGGAGAGTTAGGCAGAGCTTTTAAAATGCCTTAAGGCATGGAAATATGAAACAGTAATGGTAAACTGTAAAATGATTGACTTCTGTGGCTTAGTGGTGGCTAGAATTACGAGCACACAGAATATCCTTCACTTCTGATGATGCAGGTGATGTGGCACATCCTGACCAACAACCTGCTCTGCAGGCAGCTGCCTCACTACCTCTGTCCCACAGAGTTCTTTGAGCTTGAGTGTGTTTGGGGGTTTTTTGGACTATTTTAAAGTTATTTGGGGAGGGTAGATTTCACAAAGGTGCATACCCAGAAGTATTCATACTGTTTGCTAACGCACCTGACAACAGGGCTGACACGAGGAGGTTACAGGACAGAGGTTGCAGAGCTTTTCCAGCGGCAAAAGTCTCCTGTTCTCTCTGGAGGGGCCTGATGTAAAACCATGGACGTAACTAGGGGTGTGCCAGGGAGAGGGACAGTTGCTGGTGGCCAAAGGGCCCTGTAACAATCTAGGCGTGGCAAGAAGTTGTGGAGAGGAATTTCCCAATCTCTTTATTCATCATTTATGTTTAAAAGGGTTGAACAACTGTTGTTAAACAGTTGAAGAAAAGGGTTTAGTTTGGATGGCAGTCACACTGGTATAAATAAGTGTGAGGCAGTGGAGTTACCCCATCATGTCAGGGCAGGTAAGGTTGGGCTTAGGCAAAGGAAAGAGGGGAAGACTCAGATTCCCCCTGTATCCTTATTTCAACCGTGCTTCATTTTAGCAACTGCATTTGCTTCTTCCATATCATAAATATTTTATATTCTTTCAGCCGCTGAGTTCATCATTTAAACAGAAAGTCATTTAGCAGCACTGTTCTCGTTCAGCTTACAGACCTACTTCAAGCACAAAATTAAATCCTCAACTGATGTAAAATAGCGCAGCCCCACCGGGTCTGGGGGAGCTGCTTCCCCAAGTGGTAGCGGCGTTTCTGCTTCCATTACTTCCAGAAGAAGCCCCAGGCCGTCCTGGGAGCTCCCTTTGCCCCGCTGCCCCCTCCCAGGCGAGCTCGGGGCTGCGCGGGGTCGTCACGCAATGGGCTTGTGCTGGGCTCAGCGCGGCGCTTCGCTCCGGCAGCCCCGGGCAGTCCCTGCCACTGAGACTGAGACGGGCAGGCACCAAGCTGAGCTGCAGACGAGGCTGAAAATGGGCACCAGGAAGGCAGTCATTACAGCAGATTCCTTCTGAGACTGAAAGTATCTCACGATGCTGCTCACAGACTCCACGACTCCACCGCAGCCAACGGGAACAACACTGGAGTCAGACTTCTCCACGACATCCTTGTCGCTGGGCAAGTGAGCCCAGGCTGTAAATCAGCAGGAGCTTCACCTTGTGACTATTACAGTAATGTACAGCAGCAGTGACAAGTCCACAGCACCTGAGACCCAAAGAAACCTAAAATGCCTTCCGGTTTAGTTGGTCCAGTGTTTTCTCCATGAAAACTTGTGCAACCACACATGTTTTAGCTGGACTGCACTGTCTCAGATAAGTAAGCTATTTAACTGAAATTACCCTTTGGCATTACCTGAATGGGTGACCAGCCACATTCAAAAGAAAACAGAGAGCTGTATGTTGCATTCACCTTGAGTGCAACAAATGTTTACCATAAGAAGAGAAATTGTACTCTTTAGGGAGGCATATCATTTCCTTTTACTCTTGTTTTCTCTGCCCAACAAAGATAGGAAAACGGGGCTGCTAAATCATATCCACATGATAATTCCAGATATTCAAGCACTTTAAAAGTGTAGAATTGGATATGAATAGCATAACATATGCCTTATATTTTACCCCTATATTAAGATACTTTCAGTCTTCCAAATATTTTGATCCATCTCAAGCACTCCTGAAATGTCTAGTCATAACCAAGGTAATTTTTAAGCAGTCATCTCTAGGCAAGCAGCAGCATAGCCCAGCAGGGTGAGAGAGAATTCCCTAACTCTTCATTTAGTCCATGGTGAGCTCCAAATGTTCGGGCTTAGTCTGCACCTCTCTGGAACGATGGGTTTTCTAAGCAGTGTCTGGAAAGCAGACCTTGTCCCAGGAATGTCAGCCACACTGACCAGCTGGCAGCCGTGCAACTCAATCCAGCCCTTTCTGCATTGAGGCAGAAACAAGAAATATCCCTGACCATATTCCTGCAAAGACAGCCCAGCCCTCTCCAGCCTGGAGAGAGGAGAAGCTGGGAGCTGGATGAACATCATAACCATACAACATCCCTTTCTCTCTAGTATGTCCATATTTCATGTCCAGCAAAACATTTGCTGGAAAGCCAGGGAAAGCCAGGCAAGCATAGATTACATTTTACCATACTATCAAATAATTCACAGTGAACTGGAAGCCATTCAGGGAAGATGAAAATAAGACCAGAAAGATAAATCACTTACAATCATGCAAGCATATCACAGAAAATCTTAGGTGAGAGAAGAAAGGAGAAGGACTATTTTCAGAATTGGATGGGAAAAAAAAAAGCAATAAATGAAGAAGAATTATTAGGGTTTGTTCTATAAAGTGGAAAAACAAAAAAGGAAAAAGAATACTTTTAACTTATTACATCTGAAAAATGGAAACCGGCCACAGACTATGAAAGGCTTGAAAAATCTCCCTTAACAACAGACTACAGGCCTTTTGAATTTTGGAGATTTTTTTCCCCACTGTATTTTGCTTTCGATTTCCTTTTTGTTACTACTTTGTGTATTGATCCCAGCCTCACAAACTCAAGGCATTTAAAGAGTATTTGTGTTCAAAGGAGCATTCACATGAATATGTGTGGGACAGGAGCTCAAAGAAGAGGGGAAGAAGGCAGAATAGGTTGCAAGCCTCTGAAGTCAGAAATTTATCTTCTCCTCTATCAGTATAGACTATCTTAGTATGAGAGATTGCAAACTTAATTGTGGGTAGTTTGAAGGAAATATTTCAAATGTAAAAATATGTCATTTGTCTCAGAGTGAGGCTCACACTCAGGGGAGCTGGGTAGCAGTCTGTAAATGTGCAAAGTGAATAGACCCCAAGGACAGAATACAATTACTTAGGAGGTAATGAGATGAGATTAAGAAGGGAATATTTAGACAGAATGCCAGGAAAAGCTTGAGCTACTTGGACGTGTTGAATAGTCTTGTAAGGGAAACGTGAAAGCACAATTACTCGAGACATTTGAAACTGTGAGTACGATCACATTTGCTGCAGGGAACACATCTCCCTTTGCAGGGAGGCAGATTGAACAATGCAACTAGGTTTCTACCTTTACTAGGGTTTTTTGGTTAGGTTGTTTTGGTTTTTTTTTTTCAGTGATCCAGAGCTCAGTATAGTTCAAATGTCCAGACACTGTAATAACCATTAAGACAAAGGACACTGCAGTGGTGAGCAGCACAAGGCAGCAGCGTGTAGGTCCTAACAAGCATCAGAGAATTTTTGCCTAGTGTATCACCCAGCTGCAGAGGCTAGTGAGTTTTCTCAGCCCAGACACTGTTTTCTGTGTGCACACACCACCTTCGGGAACTTTTACAGCTATCACCAGTGGCATCAACTGGCACTGGGAGGTGACACCTCTATGCTTGACAACAGCAGTGACATACTGTCCCAGGAATGAAAAAAGAAGGTTGGGGCATCCAACCTCTAAGGCTGGGGAACCTCTTTTTCTCCCTGATGTAGTTCCTATGAGCTTGCAGTAGTGCAAAAGAGGGCAGTGTGAGCTAATAATTTAAAATCTTTCCCAGTCTGAGGATTAGGTCTCAATCCAATCTGCCACCAACCCTGTTCAGTCTGTCAGTCTCAGCAGCCATTAGACTTTCTGCTGGTCTGCCGTGTAGCCAAAGGAATCTTAGAAGGTGAATCTGTGGTGCACCTTGCTAATGGAAGTTGCAGATGCCAAAAGTTAACATGGAATCAGGCAGAGACTGGACAAGCATCAAAATCAAATTTTGTTGAGGATTGCTAAATATAAAAATCACATCAAGCTCAGGATATTCCAGGACATTCCTGGATATTCCTGTTCTGAAGATAGGCAGAGATTGGAGAGAGCTTTGGGAGGTACCATATACATTTGCTTCGCCCTTGCTCTTCCCTGGGTAGGTATTGATGGCCTTTGCTGGAGACTAGGTTAAACAGATCCTCGTTCTGAAACAGATCATCCGTTAATACACTTTCATGTTCTTAACTTTTATATGTATGAAACTCTGCCTGAGTGTGGTCCCCTTTAGCTTGTCATTTTTGTGACATCCTGGTCAGAAAATTAGAATAAATAGGGTGGTTCTGCACCTCAAAATTATTTCTATATTTTTTTATTATGCAAAAGTTACTGAGGATTTTACTAAAAAAATACGGGGGTTTGCCTCTCTTCTGTTTTTCTTCTTTTGTGGTTTTAAAAACAGATGGCCACACATTTAATTAGCATCATCCTATGAGCTGAGGAATGACGCATGCTTAATATTACTAAGGAGAATATTCCTCCAACTTGACTTTCAGTGAGAGGGGGCAAATCCTCTAAATAGTGAAAAAGGAGGGAAAGACACCTGAAAAGGCCATTGAGAATAGGAGTGGGACTGACTAGGTCTTTATTTAGCATTTGTCATTTGCTTGATATAGAATGGTTTGAAAGATATTAAAATAAAAAATAGCATTGGCAAATGGCAGATATTTTTTGTGAAGCTAATGACTAAGATGTAATCTGATGTAGGTTATATTATTAGCTAGTATTTTTTTTTTACACCATGGATATGCCATTGTCATCAGCATCTAACATTTTAGCTGGTTACATGGAATTTGAATAACCCAGCAAAAGTTACTGCCTCTTTACCTTAAAAAGGATGTTGCTGTGTCCGGCTTTGAGAGAAGAGTGAGTACTTCTGTCTTAACAGGAAAAAAAATTGATTGAAAAGATCACTAATGTTAAACACTAGATAATCTGCAGACTGTACCTGTGACATTTCTGCAAAGAAAATACACAAAGACTTTAAAATGTTCTAAATGTAAAAAAAAAAGAAACAAAAAAAACCCAACCAAACCAAACCAACAGTAAAAGCTGCAAAAACAAACAAACAAAAAACCCACCACCAACAAAAACACAGAGGGGTGAATGTGTTGAAAAATTTTAAAACAGGTCGTTAGCAGGGCATTTCTGAATGAAAGTGGACACTTCCCAGGTCTCAGAAAATTTAGCATTTCTAGACGCTCTTTTATTCTGGGTTTAAAGAAAGTGAGAGGAGGTAATTTGCCAGAATGGCCATTTCTTGAATATGTCCTCGAAACTATGAGAGAATTTGTTTTTTCTAAAGAATCCCTGGCAGGATATTGAACATGCACAAGAGGGAGGAGCCACAAACCTGAGGAGCTGGGGACCCTTCTGAGCCACACAATGGTTGCATGGCCAGCTGGACGACTCTGCCAGATCAGCAAGTGAGCCCTTCCCTTTTCAGTAAGTTCTGCAAATGAAGAGGGTTCAGGTGAAGAAGAACCTGTGTGACGATGGACCAAAAACTGTAGGAATCAAAAATGAGCAAGATAAGCAGTGAATTTTCAAACCTTAAACAGAAAGTAGCTCAAAGATCTCTTTCATCATATGTCTTTATGAATCAAGAAAATAGATGAGATTGTGTTAATTATGTTGATTGAAACTGGGGAGAGCTTTGATAAAAGCTCTATGATAAAAGCTTTTTACTAATAAGTAAAAATCTAATGAACTAAAAAATGGACAACATGGAAGAGAGAGAAAATAAAATTTACTCACATTTGACAGGGCTCTTCCCTAACAGTGTTCATTTGGAGAAGGGATCATGGTATAAAGGAAAACAAGCAATCATAAGAATCAGGGGTTTTTTTCTGAGAGGTAAATTTTCACATTTTATTTGAGCTGTGACTGCTCCCACAACAGGGTGCCATGCTTCACTCCAAATAGAAAATACAGATGGAGACAGAAAAGAAAGATTTTGTTCAGTCTGAGGTAAATTAGAGAGTCTTCATTTTCTGTGTCCTCTGAACAGGTTTTAGATGTATGTTGAGAAGATGCAGCTGCAATTTCTTGACCTTGAATGGTCTCCTCTAGTGAAAAGTGGAACAGTAAAGTTCCTGTTCCAGCTTTTGTTGAAGGTACAAACCCTTTAACACCTTGGCAAGCTAGCAAAAAGGCAGAGACCACTGTGCTTTTACGTATTTTTGGAACACACTCATCTCATCTGATTCCCTGCTTCAGCCCTCATCTCTGGGTGTTAGCAGTAAGAGAACAATCCTAAGCAGCTGTAGGAAGGGATAGATGTATTATGCAGTACAGGCCATCACCCTAACCACCATTTATCCTGAACAGTCCTTTTAAAGTGCACCTCCATTAGCATTACAATACAAGTAAAAAGCCTGCTTCTGGACTCAATCTCCCCATTGGTCCCATTTAAGGCACCTAGGAGCTAAAGGAATGGGGGGCACACAAATGGAATTCCCTGTCAGACTAGAGTAAACTGAATAATGTACTCTAGGAGGGCACCTGATGCAAATCCACGTGCTAGTGAGTATTCCATCAGTGTGACCAGATTAGAGCTAGTATGAAATACCTCCATGAAATACAGGGAGTGTAAATACTGGGTCCTCAGCCCCTCTGGTTTTCTCTACAGTTTCCTTCCTGCTGAGCCACGCTGTTTTCTAAAAGTAAAAAGTGCTGGAGTACACTCCCTGCCTCTCCAACCTTTCAAAGAAAAAAGTTATACAGATAGATGGAGCCAACAAGGCTAGCATAGCCTCAGAATACAACCAAAGCTCAGACATTTGGCCTAGTGTAGATGTGGCCACAGGAGTCACTCAAGTGAAAATTGCTTTAAAATAAAGGGCTATTTAGTGTGGTAACAAAGAGATGGATTTTGACCCTCAGTATTTTTTCTTACCTATAAAGCAATAGTTCTTCCAAATTTGATGATAGTTTTATATAGTTTTATGCACACTATTCCTTGTCCTTAGCCAAAATGTGTCAGAAAAAGACTAGAGTGAATTTCAGATCATGGTCTTGTAGCCTTTAAAATCAGTTCACTCCAAGACAGGTACACACATACAGCACACACCTATTAAGGATTTACAGGTGAACTAAATAAACTAAATAAAAAAAGGAGCAGGAAATCAGCACCTTTTAATGCCTTTATTAAGAAGATTCAGCGCTGGGGTGGGGCTTGGAGAATTCCACAATCCCACCACTGCTCCCGATTTACAATGGTCCAAAGGAGGTAGAATTCAGCTCTGCTCAGCAGCAGAGCTGGGTCCCCTATCCTCACAGGAATACCCTTAGGTAGACTCGATCTTACAGTGGCTTGGAGTCTAGGCTGGTCTCAGTCCAGTTCTCTTGAAGTTACGGGGACTCCCTCCCCACCCTTATAGCTCGTTAGAGCCGAGTAATCTTTTCTCCTTTGTACCGTGTTATTAGTTTCTTTGAATACCGGGTAGGTTCGGATTTTTGGGGGGTTTTTCTCTCTCCAGTTGTCACCCATCGTTCCTCGCGCTGTTCATTTGCATGGCTGCGCCTGGCTGCTGGTGGTGAAACAGTTCTATTCTATTTCGCAATACTTCTGGTCTGCCGTGCCATGCGCCGCCCGTGTTGCTCCCGGGCCGTCCTGCACCGCCAGCCGTGACCGCCGTTGCTCCCCGCCGAGCTGGCTCGCGTCGTTCCAGCTGTCCACC
>VXBQ01004031.1:787781-928861 GCA_013400175.1 Phainopepla nitens | reverse complement strand
GCTGCGTCGGCCCCTTGTGGCCGCTCCACCATGCCGTGCGCTGGGCAGTGCCATGTGGTCCCTCCTGTCGCCACAGCCATGCTGCCACCGCCGCTGCCCGTGCTGCTGCCGTCTGGGGATCAGGCGGCCGTGCCGCCACCAGCGCTCCATCGCCCGCTGTGAGGGATTTCGGCTTGCCCTGGCCTCGTGCGCCCTGGAACGGTGCACGCAGTACCGGCATCGCGGCCCCCTCGGTCCGGCTCCACCCAGCTTGTGCTGTCCTGGCTCCGGCCCTGGTACGATACCCCAGGGCTGCCCGCCATGTGGCCGCCCTTGCTGCCTGCCACGCTTGGCCGCTGTCGGCTCAGCTCGGCCTGGCCCCACTGCTCCAGTCCCGCCAACAGCTGCCCCTAGGCTGTAAAGCTTGTTTTATCTGTCTGTTGGAGCTGTCCCCCCATACTCAGCCAGATAGTAGTGGCGGTAAAAAGAGGGTGAGCTGTACAAAAACTGGAATAACATTAACAAGTAATATAAACAAATACAGGGTGATTTTACAATTATTGGGGAGGAGAAAAAAAGGAAAAAAACCTCAAAATCTTTATTCATAACACAGATTTTTCTCAATACCATCCGAAACAAAATCAAGGCCTCAGAGAAATGTGAGAATGATTTTGAAACACAAAACAGTTTGACTGTAGCAGTACCAAGCTTATTATATGGCTCAATGAGTAACTTGGACCTACTGGGAAACATTGACTTTTCTCCTCCTCTCCCCACACTCCTTAATCCACAACATGCAATTGCAGGACAATTCAGCTGGAGCGAATTCAGTGCACTACAGCAACAGTTTCATTTCATACATGTTATGACTCTAGGTTAAGGAGAGCTGTTTCAAAGCAGTATTTAACCCATAAGCTTTGTAAAAAAGGATGGGATTTCAGTGAATCCGTGGGTGTGTATTGTATCTGGGGCAGAGGCTGACATCAAGCTAGACCATTCTTGTCAGCTGTCACTACTGGGTTCTTCTAGCGTGGGTTTGATCCTGCAAGGTCTTTTTTAGCTTTTTAACCCATTCCGGGAGCTTCCACTGAGGTTCCTATGGCAGTCACTGGGACAGAATATTTCTCATGAAGAGCAGAAATTTCAAAACACTGTCATTAACAACTTAGATTTGTTTTAAAATTTGTCACATAAGAAAAGATTGCCATTGCATAGCACTTGAGAAGTAAAGAACAATTCTGTATCACAGATAGAACACCAACCTCTCTTTGAACAGCCAAAGGTTCATTACCCTGCTGGAAAGACATACTGGTGCTGTTATACTGCTTATTCTGCTGTTTTCTGAACATGTTCCACTATCATCTCACCTAGAGCCTCATCTTGCACTCCAGATAGTCCTAGAGAGATCCCTCCAAGCTCTTTTCATATCTCCTTCAAGACGGAGGCAGTTTGCACAGAGACAGGCTTAGAGAGACAAATTCAGGTTCTCCAACCAAAATTATGTGGGTGTGTAGCTGGTGACTGCGAAGATGTTCACGGTGGTGCATCCCAGAAACTGCCTAGTACTACCCTTCTTTCCCACACAGACACCACTAATCTGAGCCTCTCTTCTCAAACGAGATGACAACTTTCATGAAATTCGTAGAAATCTAGCACATCAGACACCTCTCTGTGTGTCCAAGTGGAACTGAAATCAGTCTATGATTTCAAACTGGCTCATAAGGGCGGGGTCTCAGGTGAGCAACAGACAGACAGACAAACGACATAACTCCCTGCTAAACTCAGTTCCTTTTCAAATTGAAAAACAATTGTTTTTTTCTTTTTAGAAGACTGCCATGTTTCATTTTGGTTTGAATAAATCGAAGAATTTGGTTTAGAAGACAGGTATTGAACGGCTTCTAGACACAAACAATTGAGAAGGATATGACTTTCCAACCAGAAAAACAAATGACTTTAAGAGGAATGTGATAAAGACCTATCCATTCATTCAGTTGTTACCCTGTTATTGTTGGTTGAGCCTGTCTTCACTCATAGTACAATGAATTCTAACTTACCGCTCAAGCAATTAAAAATCTCCAAGGAATGCTTGAAGGTGCCAATGAGCCAAACACTTTTAGTCCATGGAAAATTAAAAACAAAAACAAAGGAGAAAATGGGCAACACTCCCAGCCATAAAGTTAACCACTTAGCAGATATCTACATACTCCCTCCCTGGTTTTCTTCTGCCATCTTAGTGCTGCCAAATATCACATTTCTGTTTTCCTGGACCAGTGCCCTGCCAAAGACAGACAAAAAGACCGAGGGAGAATAAGGGAAAATGTAGAATATCTAGGCTATACAAAATATAGATTAAAACAACTCAATTGCATAGGAGAAAGGCAGAAATGTTCCTGGTCTCTTAGGAAAGGTCGGTGCTAGGAGGGGTTGAATAAAACAGGGAAATGGGGAGAGCAGTATAGAAAAAGCTATGGAAAACCTGAAATGGAACAAAGGAGAATAAAGAAAAGCAGAGAAAAAATGGCTCAGGTGTGTCGAATAAGTCTTGCATTAAAGTCCTAAATGCCTCAGGACTCTGCAGCAGCAAAAAAGGAAAAAATAGCCTGGATGAAGCCCATGACATATGCTGAGCCTAGAAAAGCCACAAAGTGTTTATTTACCACAACATTTATCCAGCTTCTAAAAACCAAACCAAACAAGCTACCTGCACGCTCTCTGCCATCTGCACATTGCTTCTAGCACTGACGGCCCTGGCAGAAAGCTGGGTGGGTCTCAGAAGAAATTGGTCCTTCCTGGAAACTCCTCTTGGAGCTCCAGATGAGAATGATTTGTGATTCTCTGGGCAGGAATATATTGATCTTTCCTCTCCCATTACTGACAACTCCTATAATTTAAGTGAATTTTATAGGAGTGATTTGACCTCTCCAAGGAAGCAGACAACAGTGACCTGTGCTGTAGCAAAGCAAGCAAAGCTTCATCCATGCCCAGCATTTCTCATGCCGGCATGTTCATGAGGACCCTGTCTACCTCTGGGCATGCCTGCATTTGGTTCACAGGCTGTTTCTGCTTCAGTCACACAAGTGCTGCTACAGACAGCCATGGAGCAATTCTTACCCACTTTGCAACTAAACTGCCCAGGCAAATTGTAAGAAGCTTAATTAATTCCCAGCATGATTTACTCTACATTTCAGTGAGTGAGACCTTCAGACTTACCACCTCTGACTGGGAGCTGCTGAGATGTTTTTGACATAAGTCAAGACAAATCCAGTAAATGATTAGACATGAGACCTCCTAGGATGCTCAGATATGACTGGAAGTGGCACTGGTAACTCAAACAGAAAGTGTTTTTTCCCAGTGAGAGAGTGATCATGCACAAAATGACACAGCATAGTGCCTTCCTTTTGGAGACAGAGATCAGTAGCCTTACCCTTCCCCACTGCAACTGTGGGAAAGGTGCTAGTTCTGGTACTCCAGTCCTCTGTGTCTCTGTCCTTCTTGGGCTATTTATGACTGGCAGGAAATGGAACAGCCTCAAGGCTGCTCTCCAGCAGCACTGTGGAGAGGGCTGTCCACTGGCTGTGCTGGGAGCCTCTGGTTAGCTCCTGAGTCTACCCCATTCACAGGCCACACAGTCAACCTCAGTAAAACAGACTGAAGAAGCTGTGTGTTTAAATTCACTTTTCATGTCCCCTGGAGGCTTGAAGGACTGACCAAACTTATCTGAAGGTTTAATCACTTGAGCTCAGTCAACTAAAATGACGATATCATCCCACAGCACAGCCATCTTTGGTTTGTGATCTGCAGACTTCACAGATCCATGAGTTACTTTTAAGGCATCAGTGAAAGGCAACCAAGGAAAAGCATTTTTTGCTTTCCAAGTTTGTCTATATCCACTGGAAATTTTTGGACTGCAAGTGTAAAAAATTTTGAAAGCAACTCAAACCCTAAGCCTTCCTAACTATACAACAAAACAGAAATTGTATCTCCATGACTCAATGCTGAGCTGTTATAATACAGATAATTCCAGTGAAGGTACTTGTAATTTTTCAAGTATTTGTCACCACAATGTAAGATTTATCTACAAATATTTTCATTTCTCTAAGAAATACAAGGCAGCAAGCGTAACAAAAGAGCTTATTTTATATCATGACAAATCCTGTTCTCCAAGTCAAGATTTAAAACAGAACTATGTATTTTTGGAGGGAGGATGGTGGGGTGGGTTGATAATGGACTGTCCAAACTGAGGCTAGAAAAGACCACATCATAGGAACTATTACAATTAAACTGTTTTATTGGTTGCTCTGTGCAGATCTAAGTTTCCTCTGTGCCCAAAGTGTTTGCGTGTGTGTGTGTGCATAAACATGTGGAGAGCAGCTAGCACAGACCAACTCTGGCTGGGAGGATTTTAGTCTTCAAGCTCTTGGGGCTACAGCAGTAGAAGTGACAAAAAAAGAAAAAAAAATCAGACAATATACCAAAGGTAAGAGAAACACAGAACCATTATTTTTTTTCTTTTATTTCATAGACATGAAATAAATCTGAATGCCTGAGCCACTCATCACTTAACCATATTAATTATCTGATGTTTTTCAGGTACCTTGGTTGAATCAGGGCTTGAAATACTGGAGTAAAGGCAGGGCAATGGTAAGGGACATCAGTTTTAAGGAGCCTGTTCCTCAACCAGGGAGCACCATGGGCATGAGGCGCAGACAACATGTGTTTACTATTATACATAATACTACAATTTCTTCAGGCTGCAACAGTGTTGAAAACAAACCTGATATTTTCCATATGCAGACAAAAACACAGTCTCTTTTCTTGAAAGCTTAGGGCCTAGGAGAAGATTTGCAGGCAGGAGAGCAGCAAGTCTTGGCTGACTGAAGTGGAAACCACACTGAACACCCCTCCACAACAGACCTTCACTTTCCTCCTGGAGCAAAGCTGCCATTGCGCCCCACCACTTTCCCCTGCTCCCCGACCCTGTGTGCCAAAGCTTGGCCTTGCCAGCCATCTGTGGCTGAAACATGGCCTTCAAATGCCACGTGGCAGCTTTCATGTGTGCCTCTGGGGAGGACAGAGCCCTGTTTGCCTTTGTGGTGCTGTGTGCCTCCTCTGCCTCTGCACAAGCTGGGGCTCTAGGTGTGCCTGATGCTGGGACCGATGGCTGCTCTCGTGTCCGGGCAGAGGAATTTTCCAAGGTGTGTCAACTGGAGCTTTACCATGCATTTTTCTTAAATGAGGAAGCTCTGTCTGTACCAAATAATAATTGTGAAATAAATTATTCATGGTATTTTTTTCCTCTAAACTCAGTTGTTGAAATATTTTTTCACAATCTGTTTTCTTCATGTGACCAATTTGAATTAAGAAAATCTTTTCCTAGTTCTTCAGCTGCTCAGCTCCCAGCCTCTTACAGATTTTCCCTTCTGAAGCCGATTCCTTCTCCCCATATTCTAGCAATTCCTTACTGTTATTTTGCATGTGTCAATTAGACCTGATGTTGTGATGAAAAGACCAGCAGAAACAGATACATTTATTTAAATGTTTCAGAACCAAAGATGGAGGAGAGGCAGCTCCTTTTTCTTTCAGTATCAGGACACCAAGTCTCACTATCTCACTCAGAAACCCGTTGAGCAGGGAAGTTTGCAGAGCCTTTGGGATAGGAGCCCTCCCACAGTGCATGCACAGATAAATATCTGATCTTATCTTTCATCTGAAAAAATCTCCAAGGCAAAAGGAAACAGAAATATGGTTTCATAGCTAAAGCAGTAACACATCTCATGCTGAAATGCGGTCTCATCCCACTAGAGGGTGGTCTGGTCTCCCTCATGCTACAGCTGAGGTGTGCAGGCAAAGCTTTTTCAGAAAGCCTGAGCCCACTTTATTTAATACTCAGCAACACCAAAGTATTCCTGGTCTGAATTTTTCCAAGTGCTTCATGTCCCATCATCAACATTGAAACTACCCTGTCATTAAACAAATAAACACACTGTGCCTCTCACTGAAGAGCTGACACTCCACAAATATCAGCATGCTCTGGTCTTCTACCAGCGCTACAACTGTGCATGTACGAAAGAGCGAGCCTCACTGCTAAAGCTCTTGGCTTGACACAACTTTGAAGTCTTCAAAATCTGTTTATGTGGTTTATATTTTCTTTGCATAATTTTCACAGAAGGCTGCATTATTACAAGTAAAACAAGACAAAGGCCAGAGAAAGGCCTTTGCCTCAAGAGATGAACTGGAGGGTCTTCCATGAGGTTTGGGAGGGCTGGAAGCTAGTCTCACAATCATCTCTCACATCAGCTACATGAGATTAATCACAAACACCTTCCCCTCCCAAGCCATCCCTCTCCCTTGTGAGCCATGTCACCTCTGCTACCCTTCCCAGATCATCCTGCTTGTTCCCCTTTCTTCTCCTTCATATGTGCTCAAATGCACAAATCCTCATCTCCAAGCTTTGTAGCACAACTTTCAAATATCCTTGTCTTGTTCTTCCTTCTAAGATGCGTGTTGTGATCACCAAGAAAAGGTAATTTTGGCCTGGTTCCCGTCACTTCTGATAATCAGAAATCATTTAGGAGCTTTGCAAGTAAAGTAAAGGTACAGCTCTACATCATGGAACTGACACTGCATCAGGCATCAACTCAAACATAGCATTTAGGCAGAATTCCAAAGATATTTCACAGAATTTCATCCAACATCTTGGTTCCTACACCAATGTCTACCTGCATGGGAATTCTCCCTTTTATGACAGTGGGAGTAAAGACACAACACATGGCACAAACTCTCTTTATACACCTATGCAAAACTTTCTCTGTTAGGAGTTTTTGTCCCAAAATGAATTAGGCTTTAGATACCTTTTCATGTGATCGGCTTTTTTCCTATTGATTCATTTTCCTAAGTCTTGTTTTCCAAGTCTGGTAGTGGATAAATGAAACACTTTATGTAAAAAAACATGTGGTGGAAGGTATTTTCAGCCATAAAAATTTGCCATATCTAAGGATGTTTCAATTTGCATGCAGGCTCACTGGAAAAATGAGAAGACTGTGAGTAAGCCAGAGCACAATTCACCATTACATTAATAATATATATAGTCATTTTTTCAGTGATATGGGAACAAATGTGAAGAAATTAAGGAAAAAAAACACGCTTAATTTGCATGAGTGTGCTTTCTCATCCATTTTAGGAGACATAATTTGCCTATTTGGCTTTGTCTATTTTGCATAGTTGAGACAGCAAAAGTGTTAAAAGATTAAAGAATTCATTATTTATCTCATGACATTTGAATAATATCAACAGATACGACACAGCTGCCAATGATAATCAAGACTACCTTCAGCTGTGAGTTTGGATGCAAATCACAGCAAAACAGGATGATCTGTTCTGATGCAATATAATGAATTATTACATCATTCATCTGGTCTATATAAACACAGCATGGCAAATAAAGTCTTTTTATAAATTCTTTACACTTCAATGTCTTAAACGTTATATAGGATGTGGCATATTTGGCTCTTGTACTGGGGAAGGAAGTGATATGGATGGGAAGTGTGACACTCAGATCTCACAAAAAGATTCAGACTGTTTGCCTCCGTGAGCTCCTTTCCGGTGACAGCAAAGTTTTGATGGGTGGTATTGTCTCTAATAAGTAAGTAAGTGTTCTATGCTTAACTGTTAGGATACACGAGTAGAGCTGTCCTCCAAATTGGTTCCAACCTCTGGATACCACTGTTAATAGGTTTGGGAAGAACATTTGGTCCTCATTTAAAACACTACAAACACTATCATGATGTGGACTGTGACATTTTAAGTAAGACTACTGCTGTTTTGGTTATACTCTGAGATAAAAAAATAAAAGCAAGAGCCCTCTAAATAGTGTAAAAATGCAAGAACATCAGCACCCTTTAACGGACATCTCTGCAGCAGGTAAAACAACAAGTTTTCTTTTATGGCAGAACTTACGCAAGCATGAAACTGATGCCTTTGTTTTTTGCCCTCCATGTGAACAGGGAAGGGAAGGGAAGGGAAGGATCACAAACAAATTCCAAATGTGGCTAAAATTAGCAAGGCTGTCCTTTTAATGCTGTGATCCAGAATTCAGGGCCCTGCATTGCCATTCTTCTGTAACCCCAATTAATTAGGTATTGACTTGTTTTTTCATTCAATTAAAGTATAATTAAATGGCAGTGGTCTGCCTCTGAAAAGCAGATGAAAAGGTTCTGGAAAGAATCTCTAGGTTAATCCAGCTGCTTAAAATGTGTGTTGTATTTGACCATTTGCCAAGATACTCTGTGAATACATGAGCCAGCTGGCATGGGGAGGGCTGGTGGGAACCTGTCAGCTGTTTAGGACAATGGCTGCAGCTTTTTTAACCAAATCAGGTTTTTAAAATACCTAAAAATGAGACACCCTAATTTGGCAGCTCGGGAATTGTGGCAGAAATGAAATCTTAAGAATATTTTTTCTCTTAAAATAGGAGTTTTGACTCATGTTCTGTGAACCTCTGAACCAAGTAATTTATTTGGATTACTGTTAAATATCTGGCAAAAAGACACAATGCATCAAAGCCTTATTTTTGCAATGATGGAGCCCAAGTTTGCTATTCTGACAAATAAAAATATTCATGAGGAAAAAGCTGTGTTAATATGCTGAATGGGTTTGCATCACCAGCTGCTCTTTGAACCAGACAGGACTCCAGCCTTGGTCCTGCTTTCAGGGCATGCCCCCTTGCTCCACAGGGCCTCAGAAGGATGCACGGGTGCTCATTCATCCAAAGTGTGAGCCACAAGCACGCCCTGGTGAGCAGCCGCTCCCACACATCCTGCTGCTGGCTCCGGCTTCGCTCGGGAATAATTGCTGATCAGCCAAAGGCAGAGCTTCGTGAGCAAACCTTCAATGCACAGTTTTCCACTAAGTGTTTTAGACAGAAAAATTAGCCATCGACCCTGGCATTTAAAAAAACCCCTTGTACTCCCTGTGTTTTCACTGTAGGGTGAAATGAAATGATTACAGGCAGGAATGGTTTCTGGAGCACAGAGGCAATGGCCAAGAGCCGAGTAGCTCTCTAAAAGCTGGGCTTGGGTGCGTGCGTGTGGAGGCCGGGGTATCTGCACGCCAGGTGTCAATATGAAACTTGCCATGCTAACAAGAGGCTTGCAACAGGCTGTTTCTTTGATTTTTTCCACCTGGTGCTTGGTGCAGCAATATGTCTGCCTTACCATGTGAGTTATCTGAGAAGCTGTCAAAAGGCAGGGAAGATAGGGGAAGTTTTTAAAAACCTGGCCGAGCCTGCCTTCTCAACAGTAACACTTTATGACACTTTTATTTTCATCCCAAACTTCAGATGCTTTATTCTCCAGCCCCCAGAGATGCTCCGGCTGTGTGCTCTGTGAAGCCCCCTGGTGCTGTGTCCAGGGGTTCTCCTCAGGTTCCAGGCTCCTGCACACAAGTACAGAATGACCCGTCTGATCATGCAGAAAAAGAGAAGCATAAAATGTAAATATCTCCATAAGCATTTGGAAAATGAGGAAAAGCATATCTCTGTAATACACTTAAGAAAGCTTCATGTGCATATCTGAATCTCCCCATACCCACCAGTTCTGCTGAGATGTGGCCTTTGGTGCTCCTAGTAAACAGGAAAACATGAAGTGCAAACACTAGGTAGGGAATTAACATGAAGGGGATAAAACTGAAGCCGTAAAGGAAATGAAGGAAAGCTGGCAAGAGCCAGAAATTGAGTTTCAGCACCTTTTGCACTTGCAGAAGAACTCATATGTCTGCAATCCTGACTGCTCATCCAAACTTGACCAGCAAGTGTGTGTAGGAAAAGGTTTTCCCCAGCTCTACCAGCCTCCCTTTCTTTATTCCCACTGAGCTGCAGAGATGTACAACGTTAAAGTTTTGCGCGTCAGAGAATTTTCCTGAGGGTGTAGGAGAGTTGCTCTTCTTTTCTTAATGGACAGAATTGACTTTTTGTCTATCAGTGGATTATTCTGTTTCTTTATTTAAGACAGAGACTGGAAGATAGTCTGGGAAGGAAGAAGCAGTTTAATATTTCTTTTTCTCCCCATTATCCAAATCCACAGCAGTTGCTATATGCTGTATTCTGATTGTAGAGCTACTTGCTGGTTTCCATGATTCTTAGCAAAAGCAATTTGGCAGTCCCAGAAACATTTGTGACATTTAGTTTTTTCCTAGGAGCACTATCAGCTGTCAGTGAGAGCACTTCTCACAGACAGAATTCAAAGCAGCCAGGCTTGACCAGGATTGTGTGAGCACATGGTGGCTTATGAAGTTATCACAACTCAGTTCAGCTAATAACGTCATATCTCCCTCCTCCTGAACCCAGAAGCACAGCTCCTGGCCATTCTCACTATCCCACACCACTCAGGGTGCAAGACATGGATATGATGGGGAAAGGAGGGTACCTCTCTTCATTTGACAAATATCTTCAGGCTGCTAAGTGATAACACAATGACAACATCAGGAGTCCCACATCTAGATCCATCCATGAAGATTTGTTAACCCAGAAATTCAGGACTCTCTCTTGTGCACTTGAAAATCTGCATCTGGGTCTCCAGGCCTCATGTCCTGTCTCTTCAGAAGGAACCAGAGATCCAGGGGGACCTCAAGGCTTTCTGGGTCCAGAGAACTCTGGCTCAGGAAAGCTGTGAGAGCATCTAGCAGAGGCAGAGAAGAAGAGAAGACAAGAAAAATGGGGTTAGTTAGAGTTTCAACCAAACATTTTTTTATTTTTTTCAGGTAAATTTCCCAGGAGTCAGAAAGTCAGAAACCCACTTTTTTGCAGCACGACTTTCTGCACGAGTTGAACTTCAGTTCAACTGACGTGATGTATACAAACAACTTTAAACATATTAATACTGTGGGAAACATAATGCTGTCAGCTAAAGATATTCCTCAAATTAGTATTTATTGTCAATGATTTATTGTTCATGAAAGACACCAAATCAATTACATTCCACTTATATTATTTTTAAAATATATTTTATGATGGTAATGTCAAGCCCAAAGGAAAAGCAAAGGCAAAAACAGGGAGCAAATTCCCCCCTGCTCAAATAAGTGGAAAAAACAATGTAAGACAAGGGCAAGAGGAGTAGTTCAAATATCTGATGAAAGAGTTGGAGGACGTAAAAAAGGTTAACGGCAAAAATAGTATGGGGTAGTATAGAGAGGTGGGAGTAAAGCCATAAGATATTTATTTCTGCTCTGTCTCCAGTGCTGTGTTTGTTATAGTGTCCCAGGGAGATCAACCCCTTCTCTCTGTGCTCCTGGGGACTGGGACTTGGCTGCTGAGCTCCATATCGAGGTGATTCAGGGTCTGGTTTAAGGGCATAGCTCTTAGTGAGACCTCCTTCCTAAGAGCAGCCATTCACCTCAGACTGGCCACCACCATGAAAGTTATTTACAGTGTGGTTGCAGGAGGACATTCCTTCTAGCTCCAAGTCTCAGAAGTTGAGTGAAACCCACAAAACTTGAATAATCAGGGGCTGACCTTGCAGGGAGCTGACAGGGGAAAATACTCGGAGTCACTGCAGTAATGAATGGACTGCCATTAATTTAAAACAAACCACATTGTTTCTTTTACTCAGCATAGGTAATGAAATAATGAAAGGAACCCACAAGTTTTCAAAACAGCAGCATTAGATGAATTTCCACTGTCACAAGATCAAAGCAAGAGACTTTGTTAGTTACAGTCAGACAGCATTAGACAAGGAAACCCTCCACCAGCCTAGCAGAACTGAGTCAGTTCCTCAGCCCACCCCTGCCTCCTCCAGTTCATTCAGGCAAAAACAAACTCACACACAGGGACTGTATTTACATTTTCTTCCTCTTGATCCATCATCTTATCCGTCAGGCAGAGTAAACTCTGCAACAACCCTTTTTTTTTTCCAGAAATCAGCACTTTTCCTTCCTTATTTGATCAATGTAAAAAGAAGCTTCTGGTAATCTCTGCACACTTCATGATTCATTTAGGCACTATCTGAAATGTGTATTTTTTGAAACACCTATAGCTTGCACTGTTTCTATCTTCAGCTTAGATTTATACCTGATGGTCAATATTCTTCCATAGTAGGCCATGAAAAAAATTATTTGGAAAAATTCAGAGCCTTACAGTAACTGTCCTTTGAGAATTCGCATCTGAAACACACATAAAATGAGTGATACACAATTAATTAATTATTCCTAATTTTGAGAGTCAGGCTCTGCCACACCATCAATTTCCCATGTACAAGTGACTCTAAGCTGCAGCCCTTGATGCACTTCACACTTTCAGGTTTCAAGCAGAAAAACCAAAGTGGTGGCTTGGGACTGTTATGGAAATAGATGATTTACATTGCAATTGGGTCTGCCCAAGGCTCCTCTTAGTTTCAGTGTAATATTGCCACTTTGGTTTCCTTCTTCTCAAATTCCACATTCATCTCTTCAGATTATCTTATTTTCTGATGTTTTCTGCTCTTTTATCTCTGAAGTCCCATCACATTTATTTGCAAATATTCAATAAAAAGTCCTATAGCATATGGCTTTGTGTGTTGAGATATAGGAGACACACAGTGTGTAAATCAGAAACTTTGTAGGTCGCATGTACCCATAATGCAGTCACAGGATGGTGGGATTTAGTCACTACCACATAATTAGCATTTGAAGTGTATCATCAAACCTGAGGGACATAACCTTCACAAGGCCAAAAGAGACAATCTTTTACTTCCCAGGAATGTGAAGTACAGTATTAGAAAACAGGAGGGGAAAAGTTGTCAGCAACTATTATGAACATTTCTTGTTGTTCTCAAAAGAACAGAAAAAAATACAAAGAAACAAATTTTCAGTAAAATTTAAGCCAAGAGGATTAATGTATGCTTTTATCATCATTTTACTGAACAATTAATTCTGAAGACCTTAGATTCCATCCACCTTAATTTTTCCCACAGCAGGCAACAACAAACTGCAAATGCTGAGTCAAGTGCAAGTCTGAGCCCCGCTGGGCCCACTGGCCAGAGCCCAGCAGGTGAAATGAAACAGCACCTTGTCAAGTACTCATAGGAATCTCTCCAGGACATCACCTGGTTAAAGCAGTAAAAACTAAACCAGGCAGCCAGAAGAGATGCACATTTGCAGTCAAATCTCACTGCTCTGGTGGAGCTTAAAAAGGCAAGAAGAAATTAAAGATGTACAACCTATTTCATACAGGTGTGGAGGACAATCTGAAAAGCACTAGTTTTCCAACTCCAAAGAGCAAGCAAATATTTACCTGCATTTAAGATACAAAGCAAGGAGAGGGAAGTGCAGAGGTCCAGAAACTGTCCATACTGCTGCAACCTTTTAGTTGATCATGAACATTTGGTATGAAACCCTGACATGACAGTGCAAAAGGTACTGAGATTACTGCTATGCACAACACATTGCCAGCTTAAACCAAGAGAAAATATAAGCATTAAATTTTTTGTTGAAAATACATGTTAGTCTGCCCAGTGTTTTAGTTTCCTGAAAAACTAAATTGGAGAATTATTTCTTTTTTTGCAACCACCTAATAAACTATTGCTTTTGAATGCAGAAAGTGAAGAATACTGAGTAGGAAGCATAGACAGTGGAAGGCAGGTGTGGTATTGCCTGTTGCAGTGAGGAGGAAGTTGCTGGTTTGTTTCTTTGGTTATTTTCGCAGTCATTTTCCTTTTCTTTAACAGGCATCTCTATGAAAATGAATTGCATGCTCACATGCATTGTCTAGGAAGGTGCTGCCAATTCCCAGAATTAATTTACAGTTACTGTAGAAAATGTAACATCTGCCACACGTGGATCCATTAAGCCAGTCCCTTCAAAACCAGTGCTGCCAGATGAATGCATTTTATGATTATAAAGCGGAAGAGCAAGCTATTTTACGTGGCCACTAATTGTCAGTGGTTTCCTTATGTTTCCCAGACATTCTCAAAGATAGTGGGAAATGGTTTCTTCACATATGGATGTCTGAGTTTCTCATTCACAGTGCCTTTCACTGTGGGAAGAACAATCATGATCTTGAAAAACTTCATGGACTGCAACTTTGCAAAGACTACTCAAAGAAACTTTATAAACCATTTCTATTTTTTGTTTTTTCTTCAGTAGTTTTAGAATATTTCAAAATTTTGTAGACCATTTAACAAGCAGTGTGCATAGCTATCACCATAGATAACATTTTGAAACAAAATGTTTTTCCAAACATGAAAATGGATTTTTTTTCCTTTAAAATGTCAAAATTTAACATTTATATCATAAAAAAAATGGAAAACATTTTCTCTGCTCTTGAATACCACAGACGTTTCCCATACATTGCTTCTGTATTGATGAATTTCTTTTTTCAGATAGAGAATGCTTAGCTTCAGAATTCCCAGTCATCTTTAAACTAAATTTATCATATCATGGCACCCTTGCCAGGAAAATAGTTCAAGGTGCACAGCTGTCAGCATCGTTCTGTCCCAAGGTGCCATATAAGGACAATTCATTTTCTCTCATTCTCCACCTTGCAAGTCTCTTTGAAATCACATTGACATCTTGTAGCAGAGGAGAGAGAGATCTCTTGGGACTTCCAAAAACCTTGCAGATGGCCTTAACTTATGGTAGAAAAGGTAAACAGCAAGCACTGCATCAGGTTTTCTTGTATCTTGCAAGCAGCTTGTTTTAAAGGACGTTATGCCATGGCATCACAGAAAGAGGGACTGTAGAAAGGTAGAAAGAGGTCAAACAAGGACATTGATATGATCTTCTCTTACTCCTCCAACATCCCCATGAAGTGGGTGAGCTGCTGTACAGTTATATCACTAGAGAAACATCCAAACTCTACCTTGTATAATCTGTGCCAAAATACTAGACCTGCAAAATACCCCTTCCAGAGTGCAACAGTTACCAGGGTTCTCATGATCTCTCCTCTTTTCCTCTTTCCCTCTGCCTTTCTCCTAGAACCTCAGCATCCTTAGCTTCTGAGTAAGAGGTGCTGCATGGCTGCTGCAGTGGGGTAAGCCAGAGCCACGAGCTGGGATGCCAGGAAAGGATGGGCTGAAGTTTGAATGTTGAACCAAAGTCTCTCACTGATCTCCCTGCCCTGCTTTGGCCATGTGCTTGTGCATGTTGCTGTACCACAGGCATGAGGCTGCTCTGTCAGTCTGGCTGCTGCAGCTCATCCTCAGCAGGTTCTGTCAAGCGTGACTGAGGCCACAGTGTTCACTGACAGGAAAGGCATGAGGCTCTGGTGATTTGAAATTCTGTGAGAAGCAGGAGGGCTGAGCTGACATGCTGGTGCCAGACTGGATTGCCCAGAGGAGGTGTGCCTGGACTTGCCTAAACATCAGTGTCTTCCTGACTGTTGCTGCAGCCCATCAAAGAAGGTTAAAATGTCTGAAGTCTCAGCATTCAGCAAGCTGGGATGAGGTCTTCCCACAAAGCAGTGATTTAAACAGTATAAGTGCTGCATTGAAAGAGCTCAATACCCAAGAGGAAACCCAAATTGTTCCAGTGTTAAGGACAGAAAACGAAATATGTTTTCACCAAGCTTGCTCTATGTTTTTCTTTCCCCTCAAACTTCATTTCTGTGCCACTTCAGTCTCAGGTAATTGTAGCCCATTTGTTAACAGCCAATTTCCCCTGTACTTGCTAGCAAGGTCTGCATCATCTTGTTGGTGAGTGATGGAGAGGAGTGACCAGTGTTGCTTCAGCTCACTGCTTCAGCCTGCACTGACTGCCCAGTTCATCTCATGACCTCCTGCAGATGTTGAGCAGATTATGAGGTGTAGAAGTGATGGTGGTCGCTGGTCCCTATATGCTGTATGTGCTCTACTCCTACACACCGAGAGAACTGACCTGAAACAGCAGTACTTCGTGCTAAGCCTCCTCACCTTCTTCTCAGCTTATGGCCAGGCAGCCTTCCTGCCCCCTTCCTTCATTGCCTCCCTGCTCATCCCCCCTCCCACAGCTTCATAGACTTCCTGGGTCAGTAGCCTTTCTTCTACTTGCAGAACCTCTGTCCTGTCGTTCTACCTCCTAGTCAGCTAAGTCATTGCATCACCAAAGCCTGGAGTCAGCAAAACTAACTTCTTCCTCTTTTTTTTCTTTTTTCTTTTTTCTTTTGGTGAATGTTTATATTAAATACAACCTGCCAAAATACAACCTCTTCATACTGAGGCTAACAAAACATGTCCAACACTTGTGGACCAAGCCATTCTGAAGGTAGGACAACCCCCGCAAAAAAGTTAAGAAAATGTTCCAGAAGGGAAGGATAAAATGTTTTGACACACCACACATTTTGCTCCAATCGATCAGCCACCCAGGGGAAAAACTCTGCAATTCTGTATAGAAAAACAGAGAAAACTTCAGAAGATGTGGCTTGTTGGGGTGACTGATTGAGGCATAGAGATGAAACTGGGGATCCCGCCTGGAAGACAGGTTTGAGTCCAACTATGCAGCAGCTACTCCTATTTCATAAAACTGCAAGTTTTGGCAACAGAAGTTATTGGAGGAGAGAGACTAAATCGATCTCCTCTTGGAGTAACTAAGGAAACATGTGGTTTTATTTTCAAAGAACAGCTGACATTGGGTCAGCTGGTTGTGATAAAGGAGACTTCACTGTTTCTGAACTGATATATAAGGAAGGATTATGGGGTGTTCCACAAGTCAATGGAAAAATAACTTAGCAATTCTGAGTTCCTTTGGTATTTGTTGTAATAATATTTGTTACTGGAAATTTATTTGGTACAAAATATAAATGTTAGCTATCATGGTTCCTTTGGTATTCATCATTGTAAAATTGATGTGCTGGGGGGTTTTTTTTGCACAGTAAGCTGCACTGCTTTTGAGCAGTGAGAACACCGTGAAACAGGAGGATTAAGAGCTCACTAGGGGCACATCAAGTTTTGTACCATCACAGTTATATCTTCAGGCTATCATGACTATATTAATATATTATAGCATGGGGGGGCTGTCAGAGTGAGCTCAGAAGGAACCCAGCCGACTCTTACCAGATTTTTCCAATGCTAATTTACAGCCCAAACCTCAGGAGCTTGTTGTTCTTTGTGATAATGTAGGTTATGTTCTAAAGCGATAGTCACTCTGAGGGGAAAAAAATTGCTTTTTTGACCTGGGATAGATTTGTTTTATTACCCCATAATTACCCCTTTAAATTGTATCCTACTTTCTCTCCTGTTTTCTTCTTAAGTTCTCTCTCTCCTTCTTTTCCCTCCCCTATTGTCCTCTTTCGCACACTAGATTCCTGAACAATAACCCACTTTTCATAGCAGTAGCCTAGAAATCAGAGATGTGTACTGGGATATAAAATGAATGCACGGAGGTACCACCACTTAAAAATTTCGGGAATTTCTGCTCTGCTACAGCTTTCTAAAAACACTGTCTACTTGTACTTTCTAGTCCACAGGTGAAACCTCTTTTGTCACTGGCACCACATAATACTGCAGCTTGATTTCATGCCACATTGTCTAAGAATTGCTTGTGCTTTTTTCCTAGTTTGTTTTGGGTTTTTTTTTGTTGTTGTTGTTGGTGTTTTGTTTTGTTTTGTTTTGTTTTGTTTTGTTTTGTTTTGTTTTGTTTTTAACAGGGAACAGTGCCTTTCCAGAGGTAACCTCCTATTTTGCCTCTGCCTCTGCTTTCCAGCATCTCTGAGGTGGAATCTGTCATTGTTCCGTTGGGTAAACCAGCAGACTGAAATCTTTCCTCTTTCTTAGGCTGGTAGCTTTTATTGTTTTAATCCATGAAGAGGGCTCAGTATTTCTTCAGGACTTAACTTTAGGCATTGCCATGGATCTCACCAGCTCTTTGTTTCTCTGGATCCCTTTCTTTCTGTGTCCCCTCTGTGCATGCCATCGGGAGTCTGCACGTTTCAGTGGGTCTTCACCAAGGTGCAAAGGCAGTGAGTACCCCAAAGGCTCTGACTAAAAAGGCTAGCTTCTGAAAAAGCACATGAAATCCTCATTTGCTTCTTACTCATGACAATCTATCTTTTCTCAACTAGTATAGGATCATCAGGAAGGTAATACCAAAGCACAAAAGACGATCTTAAAGCACGTCAAGAGAATAAGCGATAGAGCTTTTTTGACAGTGGGATTCTGACCTTGAAATAACACCCCAATGTTTTAAATTATGGAAGGCTGATCCTGTGTGAAGCATCATTCATCCCCGTTATTAGACCCATGAAAGACTGAGCAGTCTAATGCTTGCTGTTCATCCTATCAAGGAGTGAGCACCAAAAATCTGAGAGCACCAGGGAAAATAGGAGGTGAATTTTTAAACCCAATGAAAATTAAAAACCCCAGAAAATGTAATTGTATGCCATCTTAATAAAGTGCTAAATTGTGACTTTACAAATGAAGCTCTATTCACCCAGAGGCATTAATTTTCAAACTGAAGAAAAGGAGAAAAAATTCAGAAGTAATAGTCTTTGTTGCTTTATCAGTGAAATCCAGGTGAAGAACTCACTGTTTGTAGTAGCTAAATATTTGGATTTTACAGGAAATGAAACAAGTCCACTGAAAAGATTAACTATCCATTTTGTAGGGTTGATGAGTTGACAGCTTCACAGTGTTTCCCAGATCAGGTTAGAGGCAGCACAATAGTACCTTATTGAGGAGGAAGTACCATGAGCTAATGAGAGAAAATTGAAAAGTTGCTATAGTGTGTCACAAAGGAGGATTCTGTTAGACATTTCTCTTAACACAAACAAATGCACCTGCAAGCTACCCAGGAATTTAAGCAAAATTCCCCCTCCTCCTCCACTTTCTTCATAACATGTATTGGTCTGAAAAGGCATGTTTATGGGAATTGAAGGATGAGGATTGTTTTTAATTTAGTCACAGTTCAATTTTAAAAGGAAAAATACAAGTCAATGTATGAGACAAGTAAAATGTGACTTAAAGCATTTCCTTAAAATATTACCCTAAAATGGTATGTTTCTATAGAAATAAAAACAAACTTGAGAACAAAGGCCTTACAATTTCAACAGTATCCAGGCATGTAAATTGATCTACTGCTGTTTGTTTTGAGCCACCCTTTAAGTTATGGTGTAGTGCAGAGTGGGAATCAGTTTACAACACCAAGGCTTTAGAGGGTAGAAAGGTACAATAAAGGTTCCCAGAAATGCCAATCTGAGTTCTCAGAAAAGTGAGTACCATAAGTAAGCCTTAGCCTATGAAACTGTATTTAAAGACTTATTTCTGCCTCTGTGCATTTATTTGCCAGGACATAAGGAAAAACAGTGGTTTCCAAGGTATTTGTAATCTGAACATTTCCATTTTCCTTGCTTACGATGCTGACTCTGTAGCTGATGGTCAGCAGGCAGCCCCAGAAGTCAGGCAGTGATTTAATGCACAAATGTGAGCCCTCACAGGGTCAGTTGGAGCCTTTCCCAATGTTTTTATTCTTCCTTGTTTGTCAACAGTGCAGCAGAAAGAAACAACAAAACTGTGCTTGTTTTGTTAGGTGTTCATAGCTCCAAATTTGGAAGATTTAAAAAAATTCTCAAGTGATTCATCTCAAGAGAAGAAATCAGCAAGAGGAAGAAAGTCAGAATCTCACTCTCTCCAGAAAACTTCTAGCCATGCTAATTCTCAATCCAATATGGTGTTCATGACTTTGGAGGAGATTTGTTTAAACTGGAATAATTCATGGCGCCACTAATTTTCCCAAACTTTCTCATTTTGCAAATAGCTTCTAATTTTGGGTCCCAGCCTAGCTGTGATCAGCAGCTGACAGGTCTTCAGTGTTGCATGGACTTTCTCCAACAAGGAGGGCTTCATAACGAAAACCAGACTGTGAATGAAAGCTGTGAGGGAGTTAAAATAGTGGCAACAGCAGCATTTGCATGTAGAATATCTTCCTGCAGGCACCTGTGTGGGTAAAATTCAGCTATACACATGGAAGGCAATAATAAAAGAGCACAGTTATATACCACTGATGGTTTGAGGGCTGGCAGGCTAATGCCCTTGGTCAGCATTTGCTGTTCATTGTGTAGGAAATGTTCCATGTAAGCACCTTTGAACCAAATGGGACATTCACAATCAAGTGTGTCAGTGAAGGGCCTTCTCAGTCTCTTTCCAGTCATTGTGAAAACTGCACCACTTTCCACTACCCAGCAATGACTGGCCACAATGTGGGAGAAATCACTCCAATGATTATGTGGGGAAGAAAAGTCTGAACACAAGATCTTCAGCCACAGGGATACAGCTGAATGCAAACCTCCAAAATGCTTGCTCTGCTGGCCATTTGCCTTCTGTCATATCCGTCTCCCATAGCAGGTGGGGAATCCAGTGAATGTTGGCATGACATCCTCAGTGCACGGCTGCAGGGCAGTTAGAGCTGGCCATTTTAATGATTTATCTGTGAATGTGTTTCTGAGACATGTGCCACGTGTCACAGCAAATTATATTGGTGTGAAGGAGGCTTCAAAACATTGTTCCTTAAATGTTATGGCACTGGTCCAATTTTGCTTCATTAAGTTATTGCAGTATAAAACAGAAGTAAAGCAGTTCTTTGGAGGAGTATAACTGCTCTGCAGTTAAGCAGTGACCTCCCCAGCTACAGTGCAATGACCATCAAAAAGATTCTTCACAGTTATACAGGCTTGATATTCATGTGCAACACATTTCTTTTTTGTTTCAAATTCAGTGCTGCTAAACATGAAGGTTTGTTCCTTTTTAGAGATGAGGAAGTATGTACAAACTTGTTCAAAGAAATGTGAGGATTAAAACCAAATATTGTCGTTTCAAGAGCAAGTTCTCCTGCAGTTCATACTAACACACCTTTTTTTAACAGAGCAGAAAAGGTTTTAAATGACAGTAAGTGACATAACAGATTAAAAACGCAATTTTTGAATGCAACTGGAAACAGACTCACTGCTAAAGTTAAGGTCTGCTAGATATATTTACTATAGAAATTTGAATATATTTTTCTTCACTGTCTGGCTATGAAGCCAAAGTCATCTGCCAAAATCCAGGGCTGTATTTCACGAGGGCCTTGATGTACCCTGCAGATTTGTGCCTCTAACTCTTTGCATGCCCCCTTTCTGGTGCCCAGGTATATGTACATTCAAAATTCAGAATAAGAAATTTCATTTCTGTGCAGTGTGGCACTGATTCAGCAAAACATGTACATGCATGTTGAAACCTCAGTGGCCTAATTGGGGTTTAATGCACCAAAGCCAGACCAGCTTCTCCCGGTGACCCTGGCCACAAAAACATCTACTCTAGGTCATTCCCATCCTGTTCTCCTTTACAGATTATGGTGCAGATATTTCTCTGAACACTCTTGCATAATTCATGAATGATGTCCAGTGGCTGAAGAGGGAAACATTAATGGGAGAGGGATCTGGTCCATCAGCAGGCACCTAGATTATCTGTGCTTAATGGAGCAGCCTTCCTGATTTGGGAGCTTTTACCATTTTCTATTGTAATGCACCCAATACCTTAAGGACTAAAAGAGATGAAAACTGTTGGAGTCTGCCTCTGAAAATTTGGCTCTGAACCTATATCTCCTTGTGATTTCTTCACCAGGGAAGCATAAGAACATTTAGGCTCAATACTTTAGGGCAGAACTGCTGTGGTGATAAATCAGATACTGATCTGAGGGTATGAGGTAAGCCCAATTACAACAGCAATGGAGCTGCCTCCCACTGGTGGCTTTAGGTCAACATTTTGGGCTAATCACCTTAGCTGAGTAAGTGCTCATAAATCAAGAGTTGCCTGGAAATTGTCTGTTTTTCTCTTCACAAGCCTGAGATGCTCAGGGCAGACTGTCTGGTCTTGAGAGGAGCCTCCCACTGCTGAGTGGGAAGTGCTGTGGGGAGGGCAAGAACCAGGGACTTCTCACAGGGAAAAAGCACAAGGTAGCAGCTGTAACAATACTTTTAAAAGGAGGCCATGGAAAATGACATTGCTTCACATCTAACTGTAGCTGGACTCTGAAGCCAGGGCTTCTCCCTCACCCTTCCCTCACAGGGCAGTGAAAGGGTCCTCTGAAGACAGAGATAAGAAGAGGGGAAGAACTGATCCTTTTGGAAGATCCTTCGCACCTTCTCCCATGATGGCTCAGTACAAGCATATTTGTGCAGTCCAATCAACTGTGCTCTTCTCCAGCTTCTCCACCACAATGACCACTGTGGTGGTGGCCCCAAAACTGGTGGGGAGATGGGAAGCCCAGCTGCAGGTGGTCCCTGCATTCCTGCAGAGACAGTAATGACCATTCTAGGAGATATTTTGAAATATGAACTATTTCACTCCTTCCTTTCTCTCCAGTTACAAATGACAGAACAAAAGGAAAAGGCCTCAAGTTGCATGATTTAGATTTGAGGGAATATTTCTTCACAGGAAGGGTTGACATTGGAACAGGCTGCCCAGGGAAGTGGTGGAGTGACCATCCCTGGTGGTATTTAAAAGTCATGTAGATGTGGCACTTAGGGATATGGCTTAGTGGTGGGCTTAACATTGTTAGGTTTATGGTCGGAACCAAGGATCTTAAGGACCTTTTCCAACCTAAATGTTCCTCTGATTCTATCCACTGCACTGGGGATACACATTATCAGCTCTTGTAAGAGGAACAAGAAACACAAGACATAATTGCACTGGTTTTTGCAAATATTTTTCTTTTCAAGCATATGTGAACACGGTCCACAAAACAGAGGTTATAAATAGGTTGAATATATGAGAAGTAGTATAACATAATGTACTCATATTTTAAATTCTGTAGGGTGACCCTGATTGAAGCAGCTTGCAAAAGAGACGGCAACAGGGATACAGAGCAATTTTTTGAGAATAAGCATTTTCTGTTTCGTTAAGGGAAACTGCGGATCTCTGATCTCTAAAATATGCCAGCCTTAGGAGTCCGAGCAAGGGACAGTCATTCACTATTTTTATCTGTGCAGGAACTGGGACACAAAGCAAAATTGCTGAGAACCATGTTCAAAACAGAAAAAAGAGACTTCTTTCTAACACAGCATAATTCAGCCCAAGGGTTCGTTGCCATAGGATACTGCAGAGGCCAAAAGTATAAATGGATACAAAAATAGATTAGTCAAATTTATGGAATATAGGTCCACTGGTGACTATTAAAAACAATGGTTCAGATGCAATGTCTGGCATTAGGAAGTCCCTAAACAGTTAACTGTCAGGATCTGGGGATTATAGGAGGGGAAGGAATGCTCCATACATGCCTTATTTCTTTTCTTTTCCAAAGCATCTGCCACTGGCCACTGCTGAAGACAGACGTTGGGTTAAACAGATGTGTCTTCACAGCTCACAGCAGTTCCCATGTTTCTCCCAGAACAGGGAACTGGAATTGCCTCATTTCAAGCTTCTATTTGCTTTCAAGTAAGCTCTTAAGCCACACTCAACTCATAAGTATCTGACTACCTGCCAGTCAAGCATTTAGCAACAGCATTAACATCTGTCACTAACACTTGGACTTTCTTTGGTGAAATGTTTTGGAATACTTTCAGATTTTTTTTCTTGTTAACCCCAGAGACTTTTTTTTCTTGCTCTAGATATCAGCTGTCCCCTTGTCTCTGGCAGAAAACTCTCTCTATCATACTTTCATGATCTCCTGCAACACTCATATGTTGTCCATTGTCAGAGCTGCACTGATTTTCAGTTATGATTGAAAAAAGCTGCTCTAAACTTCTGGTGATCTGAATTCACTTTAAAATTAAAATAATTTTGAGCTGCTCTTAGCTTGACTTCTTCAAAGCTTAAAATAAACCTCTCTGCATCCGAGCTGGTACAACTTAGTACAACCCTGCTTATCTGCTGTGCTCCTTGCATTCCTGTCCATGAAAACCTGGCTTAGGTCTGCCACATCAGTGAAGGTGACTCAGACAGATCTGCTAAGAGCATCAGTACAAGAGTTTGCAGTTTATATTGGGATGAAAGCGTCAAGATCCATTCTGCCTCTGTCCAAGCCCCAAAACGTAGCTGGTAGTTCAGACAGAACTGATTTTCAGTGCATTTATTCTCAGTTCTCATCTTCCCAGAAATGCACACATGGCAGATAATCTGAGGCTTCCTCAAAAGCATTAAGTACATTAAATTCCATAATTGCACACCAATTCTACTTTTAACAGTGGTAACATAACAGAAAGCCCATAACTACAATCTCTAATGTGTCAGAATTTCTCCTGGTTAGCAGAGAAATCCAACAAAAAAAAGTATTTTCAGCATAGACTAGAGGAAGATATGTATTTCCAGAGATACCTCCATTCATCTCAGGACTTAAGCCACGTGAACATCATTTAGTAAATTCTTCAGATGAAGAGAAGTCCTTGAAAGACTCCACTCTTCAGGTGTTGTATCTGAGGGTGATCTTTGCAGCTGTTACAAATAGAAAATGAAGTGTGAAACCTTTGCATGAAGCTTTCAGCCATGGAAGAAAAGCTACATGGAAGCAATAGTCCTCAGGCCTGTGAGCAATACTGATACTAAGGGGAATGGTGATTAGAACTATTTCAGGCTAATTAAGTCAGGTACAATGTGTGCTAAACCCAGCTCCAGAGGTAAATAATACACCCAGAGCTCAGGTGTTTCTCCCCAGTGCTTCCCTGCATAAGCAAGGCCAGAGTTGCTCAGCTGTGGGCTTTGAAAATGCTGCCCAAGCTGTAGCAGAAACTGTGTTCAAAACACCACTGTGGGATATTCATAGCTTAAGATACTCCAGTAAAAGGAGTTGTAGCATTAACAATCTTGAAAGCAGAATGACACAGTCAGCAAAGGAGGCCAATTCATCACACACTTCCCAGGCACCTTTGGATGGGCCACTGGCCCCTTAGGAGGTTAGAGCTTCTCTCCACTGATGTGGAGAGCCTGAGGGTAAGGAAATCATGTTAGAAACCTAACATATGGATGACTACAGCTGGTGAAACAGATGTAATCCTAACAGCTTAACCCCATTCCCAGTGATGTTAACGGGAGTTACTCAGCTGCTAAGTCAGTGAAATCCAGATTGGGCATGTGCCCATTATTTAGTTTATCTTTGACTAAATCCACCAATCTTTCTCTTCTTCCCCAAGAAATGAAACCAAGTTAATATAACAATAGTACTCACAGATTACTAACAATGTGCCCTGTTTGGCTACTGTACAGAATGAGGCTAAGCCTAGCACTTTTCCAAGAAGTTGTGCTGGCAGCACTTGCACTGTTTATGTAAAAAAATAAATAAGTAATTTTAATGCCCCCAATAGTAAGCTGAAAAAACAACAATCTCTGCCAAGCAAAAGAAGGATGAAGTTGATGCAGGAAAAAAAGTCAGGGACATTTAAGAGTACATAACAAGTAACAGAAAATACATAAATGAAAAAGTAACTCAAAACATATGATAGCAGAAAGACATTATGTGTATAGCCATGGGGGTGTTTAATTATCTTTCATTATCTTTTATTATTATCTTCTATTATTATCTTCTATTGTGTACATATTACAGGTATACATAAATTCTAAGTATTCATCACTTGCTGTTGTACCAGATTTGGAGTAATTGCATCTATTTGTGTTCAACAAACTGTAAATGACAGAGACAGGAGCTTTGAATAATTGTTTTCTCACTTCAGATATTTCTTCTGGTTTTCTCTGTTAGTACATTTCTATTTCTGCAGAAGAAGCAATCTCTCACAACACATAGTAGTACTTCTGACACCCTTGTTGAGTGACTTATGTGCTGACCCACAAATACCTTCCAAAGAAAGTGTATTGCAGTGGCTGTTAGATGAATATTTGTTCCTCTGAAGATTCTGGTGTACTTTGATCAGAGGCAGAGGAAGGGAATGTAGGAGATCCAGGCTATACCTATGCTAAAACTACAGGGCATTGGAATTTTAATTCAGATCAAAAGAGTATTTTCAAAGCAGAACTCCCAGTTATTCCTATTTACTGCATTTTGGCCTGCCTGACACAGTGCAGTTGCTCTTGGGTCTATGGGATCAGATTAATACTATTTTGAAGTAAGTCACCTTAGAAGATATATATAGTAGTCTCAACACCAGGCTCAACAGAGGCTGGTCTCATAGCAGTGGTTACAGACTCAAACACAGCATTTCTATACTAAAAACTGGGGAAAAATGGTTTGTGCTGTATTTCTGTTTAGCTTCAGGGAAATTATACCTAATCTCTGCCCTAAGATATAAACATATATCTGTTCCAGGAAGAAATCCTGGACAGGTAAGTGTGGCTTGAGCTCACCTGAGCAAAAGTAGGTGTGTTGAAAGAGAGTGATTATGCAACTATTGTAATCTGGAGCTCTTCTGAGCACTACATCTCAGAGTTATTTTCTGAACATGGTATACTTAACATGGTATTTAGTGAACTGCTTCATATGGTGCACCATCTTCCATTTTCAGTAACTGGAAAATACACATTCAGACCTGCTTCAGACCCGGACTGCTGTAATGCCACGACACCATGCAGCACAGTGATTATATCAGCATCTCCCCTTACTCATGAGCATGGTTTCCATTTTCATATCATTGCTGGCAGTACATTGCCATGCTTTGATTTTGCTTGTCAGAGGGCGAGTGCAGCATGGGTGAGCTGGGTACAGTAGCTCAGCCTCCCCTACTGCAAGTCCCTGTCCAGGGGAGCACACTCTTCTCCACACCATGGCATGGATGTGGTTCCAGTATTTTGGCTCCCGTAAAGCCATGCCTGATGCTTTCCTTCTACAAAACAAACAGTAACTCCTGAACCTTTTCTGGAAGCAATTAAAAGAGCAGATAAGTGGGAGTGATGGCAGCAATTTACCTGGTGTTGTGAATGTCTTGATTATACTACAAGTCAAGGCATAGCCCGGAGTGGAAGGCCTGCGCATGTGTATGGTAAAATTTCTGGGAGATGACTGGAGGAGTTACTGAAGTAAAATTAGCAGATTTGGCTCTACCCTCACCGGAATAAAGCGTCCCTTTTGGCTAATGCTCACTTTGCACTGTTTAGAGGATGAGCCCTTCATTTTCAGCTCTTGTAGCAACACAGCGTAATAGCCGTCCTTCCATGCCAGAAGTAGGATGTTATATTTCTGCAGCTTGAAAATTCTTGTATTTGTTTTGTCAACAAGTGAAGAAACAAAGTAAAAGGTGTTTGGATTCACAGGTATATTTATTTTCACTAAACAAGAGTATATAACTTCTTATATCGGTGTCTTATCAAACAAGTTCCTGTCATTGCAGGTATGTAGTAAAGGAAAAAAAAATGTGTTCAGACAAATCTGCATCGAAAGGTTAACAAGATATAAATGATCTTAGGAGAGGTACTCTTCCCCACTGCTACAGAGATTGGCATAAAGTACAGCAATTGCTTTCTTTGAAGCACTGCCAGCACAAATAACTCAGAGTAAGAATTTTGGTTTTCATAACAAATGCTGAAATGCAAGAGAACTATGCATTGATGAATAATTCTGTATGTCTCAGTGGGACTAGACAACTCAGGTAGGTTTTAGCTACAGTATAAACAAAATATCTTCCAAATAATTTTTTTTATGCAAAAGGTGTCAATTATGTAAAATGATTCCATGATAATAGCAATGAAATTCAAAGACAGATTTACATCTTTCAAACCCATCCAGACTTTAGACTTCCTCAGCTTTAGAAGGAAAAGATCTCACCTGCAAAAACAATTGTGGAGCACAGGAGCCCACCTTTCTCAGCAACTGTCTGCACAGATTATTCATTCTCCTGTCTCCTGTTTGTTCTGATCTATCTCCGATTTCCACCTGGGTACCTTTGAAACAATTTTCCTCATTTCTTCTTCACTTGGAGACAATGCGGAGAGATAAATCAAGTAACTGTTTGACTTTGCTAGCCTCCCAGAGAATACCAAACACTAATGTGAGAGAAGTTATACAAATTCCCAGAGAGAAAAACAAGACTGTCCAATGCCTGCAGTGTATTAGAGAGCAGCTCCTTCTGCTGCAAGCGTGACTGGTGTCTACCACCAGCACATCAGCAGAGGCAGCTTTGTGCTGCTGTGTTATATATGTGTTAACACACATATATGCTCATTTACAGGCAGATACAGAGGATTCAGGTCCACATCACCTTTAAGGGCCTGGTCCACATGAAAGGGAGTGCAGTGCATCTGGCTCCAGTGGGGCTGGGCTGCAGGGATGCTAAGTGCTTTTTACAGATGTCACCTCTGTGGGTGCTCATGGAACAGGGAAATATCCAAAGACTTTTCACTCCTTTCCTCCACACAATGACCAGCCAAAAGGTACACAACTTTATTCATGCTCTTTGTAGATATCTTTCTTTGCAAAAGGCGTAGGAGCCCATGGTGCTTTGTGGAGAATGGTACACACCCCTGACACAGACCAGCACAAGTTCCTGGTACATGTGAGCATGGCTCTGTCCAGCTCCAGGGAACAGGACAGTTGTATTTGGATTTCCTACAATGCACATCTCCTAGACATCGAGATGATTTAGCAAGAACATCCCATATCCAAAGTTTACAGACCAAACTAAATAAAGCCCCTGTGTGGGTGTGCAAAGCCCAAAACACTGCAGAAGCAAGAGGTTTCTGTTGCATTTCTCTGTATGAATGTATGTGTTGTACGAGTCTGTGAGGCCCAAATCTACAGGAAAGGGCAAGTTTATTTAGAACCAAACTTCAGAAAGCCCATATAAGGAATTGCACAGCATATCACAGCTCCACAAGGTATGTCTGGGGAAGGATGAGTATTTGTGCATGTTGTCTTGCAGGCAGAGACAACGGTTGGGGTGAAGGAAAAAGGTTATGGACAACACACTCTCCTGAGCTCCAGCTCCTCACCATCTGCACAACCTCCTCCCTGGTGACACTTGGCAGTCCTGGCTCTGGAGTTCTCCGAATAGAGCAATTGGTTCCTGCTGGGTGGAGTATGTCCATGTATTCCAACTGCAAGAAAATGCCCCCATCACGAGTAAATTTTAGGTCCCCTAAAAAACACTTTTCTTTCTCATTTTTTGGTAAACTATCCATTGGAGCTAGTATGGCTAGCCTGGTGATGAAGACACCAGTAGCATCAAGTGCACAGGAGAATAACACAGGAGACTGTTTAAAGGGTACATTAGGATTCCTGTTTATACATGTAGCAGCACATATAAACTGAATGTATCATGGTGCCTCTTTTATTCACTTCCTTGACTTTCCTGACCTATCTGCTGGTACAGCTACCGCCAAACAGGTGAGTAAAATGTTTGCAGGTTCAGCCCTACCTAGTAAAGCAGGCTACTGAGCATCTATTAAAAGGCTGCACTGGAACTAAAAAGGAAAGTCTGCTGCCAAACAAAAATAGCAAAGAAAAAAAGAAGCTTGAAAATAGAAGGAACAAGTTTCTACATGTACTTGTTTTCCTAGGAGTGCACCACTTGTGAATTCATATTTCTTGATGACCACTCTGCTGACAGCTATTTCGGAAAGGTAAACAGATCACCCTGCTCCAGAACACGGGGGGAAAAAAATAAATCTGTCTTTACATTTACTCATTCTTGTTTTTAAAATTTTCAGCTGCTTACTCAGGTCTGAAGTATTTGTAGAGCCAGATGAAAAGCAGATTGATGGAACACATTTGCTCTACACAAATTTTAATTGCTGCTTTGATGGGCATATCAGAGGAGGTCAGGAGAAGTGAAATGAGCTATTACTTGGGTGGTCTCTCTCAACTGAACCTCAAGCATACAATCCCTCTTATCTCCATTGAAGTGGGGCAAGAAAGATTTACAAGGCAGCCAGGATCTGAACGAGCTGAAACCTGGAGATCCTGACTGTTGCAAAACGCTCCCCATACCTCAGTGTTAAAGTTTAATGGCAGGTCTTGTGGTGTGCTTCACATTCTCCCAGGGAAAACATGTGGACAGGTCATGCACTGCCCAAACACCCTCAGCAACTCTGCAAGATATAGGTACCTAGAGGAAAGGACCATGGAGCCAGCTGCGGTGGATCAGGGGAGCTCCTCTGTTCCCAGGGGAGCTCTGCAGATTAGCACTGCTGAGGACATTGCCTAATGCTCTTCTATCTAGAGTGTACTTATTTAGAGTTAATTTCTGAAAGTTAAGTGGACAAGAAAACCCAAACAACTCACATCCAAGCTGTCTTGTTTATCGGAAGAAACAGTAACTTAGAAAAATGCAAGCATGACCTTTAACGAGGGTTAGCAGATCTGCTTAGGTTTTGGCTATCACTCGGAGAACCCAGCTCATAGACCGCTTCCCTGAGCCTGTTGCTCTGCTCTCATTGTAAACGCACAGAGCTGAATCACTCCCACGTTGCTGCACTGTTATTGTGGTACCAGGGCAAAAATATTTGGCAGGCATTTCAAAGTAAATGCTTCAGATGGAATGACGGCAGCCGAGAAGCAGAATGCCAAGAAAGTGCATACTCTGCTATGCAGGGAAGGTTTTTCAAAAGAAATGCTAAAAAGAAGTTTAGTCAGATTTTAACATAATTGCTATTTACTTTTAGTAGAAATAAGACATACTTGATGTGCAGTATTTAAAGGATTGTTCAGAATATTAGGCATGCAAGAATAAAAATTTCCTATCTGAAGAAAATGGTAGTGGTTAATTCATGAATACTATAAAGAATATGCATTCCACTGGGAAATTATATTCTAGCAATATAAATTCCTCACAGAAAGATTGCAGTGAGGCTCAGTGTATAGAAAAAAACAGATATTTTGTGCTATTATAGTGGCACATTTACCTCACCAAAACTTTCTCTATTAGAAGTTGCTGTTTTCAAGGACTTTTTATAACTTGGACATCAGAATTGGCTTACAGCTATGACTTGGTAAAGAAAACTTGGCCTGAAATGCACTTATATTGC
Source organism: Phainopepla nitens (assembly GCA_013400175.1). Lineage (NCBI taxonomy): Eukaryota > Metazoa > Chordata > Aves > Passeriformes > Bombycillidae > Phainopepla > Phainopepla nitens. The sequence continues at coordinate 898,070 of VXBQ01004031.1, read as the reverse complement.
CAAAGTTTAAAAAAAATTGGTTTGGACACCTTTGGATATGGAAGAGCAAGAAAATAAAACTTTTCTGGCCTTATATCATTTAAAAAAGGCTTTGGTCTACAAAGGCAATTTGTTAGGCAATTAGTCCAATTGCTCTAATTCCCTTCAGGATACTAAAAAATGAATGGCTGAGACACTAGACTTGAAAATTACTTTGCCATATGCAGTGACTACTTTTCATAAAAATTATTAAACTGATCTTTTAATCTGCTTTGCACATACATTTGAGAGTTGGACTCGATGATCCTTCTGGGTCTCTTCCAATTCAGAATATTCTGTGATTCTGTGATACAGTGGAACTGCTCACCTGCCTATGCCATCAAGAGTGAATTTGACTTGTGGTGCAGACTGAAATGTGTTTTCTGTGCCTCCAGGAGTCTGCAAAGTGGTTGGAGTCTCTCCAGTGGGCTCTCTGCAGTCTCACATGCATTTGTATGCATTTTCCATGGCTCCCAGTGCGTCCCTCAGCAGCACCCTAGGAAACCTGCTGCTTGCACGTATGGCACCAGGAATAACAATTCTGTAGCTATTTCCTAAATACAAGCAAAACATAAGTAAGACCCTCCCAAGACCCCCAGCAAAACCAGTGTGCTAAAATGTCCCACATTGTGGTACATCAGTATACTGAGCTAAGAAAATACAAATTCTCCTATAGCTTTTCTTTTTCTCTCTGTGTTTGCTTGAACCTCTGATAGATCTGTTCATGCAGAATGTCATTGAAGCCTTTTCTTTCCTTCCCCATGGCAGTAAAAGCCCTGAGTACTTCCAAGGAGACCCCACACAGTGCTGAGCACTGCCATCGCCACTGTTACCTGTCCTACACCCACCAAACTTCCATTTGTCACAACCTTTTCCTTCTGATTCACCTAGCATGATATTCCTCCAATAATTTTCCACTGCCTTGAGCACTTGTTTATTGCCCCTGTAGTTCTGCCCAGGTGTTCCCACACAAAAATATGGACACATGCACCACATTATGTATGCACTGCAAATCCAAGGGGAGCAGCAGCAAATGCTTTCCTCCCAGTCTGCAAGTGCTCAGGAAGTTCAACATCTCTGGACAAGTCCAACTGGCTGTACATGTGCAAATCTGTATTGCAGAGTATATGTTGTAGATCCAGTGCTTTTTGGAAGCACTGCAAATAATATGGAAATGCTGCGTCATTGATATATGCATATGCCATAAGTCCACCCAGCATTTTCTGGAAACTGCACGGCTTAATGAATGCCTCACAACCACACAGTAGAATTTCTCTGTGCATGCACATCAAATGGCTCTGAGGTTTCTGGGTATGCAGAAATAGCTGTCTTGCTTGTAATGCATAGAGAAACCTCTGAAAAACAGAATATTCTCAAAATTTGGCAGTACAAAATAGCTGAGTGAAAAAGAAATATCTGAGACCCAGTATAGAGAGTAGCCCTCAGTCTCCAAAATCCTGTGTAGCTCCAGTCTTCAGATCTGATTTCTTTTCATCTTTCTGGTGTTGCTAGTAGTTCTGCCATATTGTCCCCCTCAAACCTCTGCATTTATCCTGGCCCCCTCAAGCTGGCCAGGACTTGGAGGCAGAATTTCCCCACTGTTTCTGGAGAGTGAGTGCACAAAACAATACTGAAATGTTTCTAAAGTAAGATTTTATTAGAATGCAAATATTTAAACTAAAACACAGCATCTCTTCAAATTGAGTTAGCTCAGAGTACTGGATGAGGTAGACTGCATGAAATGCTTTGAATATGAATCTCCTTGTTCCCCATCACATCATTTCCACACTCCTGCTCTCTAGTCCTGCAATTCTTAGTGGTTTCCTGGGTTTGAAGAACCACTTCCATCTCCTCTGCCTCTCTGATAAAGCCTCCATCCTTTCTGAATTTTACAGGCTGCATTACAGGCATCTGAAAATCCCAAGATTTATTTTAATTCCCTAGAGAAACACAGAGTCTGAATTTCCCTTTTTTCTCCAAAATGTATTGCATTACTCGGTCCTCTGCTCCCCAGTTTATCTGAAGGACTGTCCTTTCCTTTCATGTGTGAGCTAGTAATGAGCTAGCCAATGTATTTATTTTTATAATGTAGTAGTGAGCTAGCTAATATATTTCAGCCAGAGGAAGACAAGAAGTGAGAATGTTGAAATATAGCACATAATATATGTTTTCCAGTCTGAAAAAGGCTCACTTCATTAAGTGAGATGTCCCCTGTTTTGCTCTCAGACAAAAGTATGTTAAATCTATTGGGCAGCTGATAAAAAGTCAGGTTTATGGTGGTCTGTTAAAATTGTTCATCTGGTAGAGTTGCTAGAGTTTTAAGTATTGGTCCTTGCTTCAATACAACAAGTACTCTATTAAGGCTAATCACATTTTATGGGCTTGAAAATTCTTGTAGCTTTTCTGAATGCAACACCACTGCCAGGTTTTTATTTCGTCTGCAAAGGTGGGTGGAATGAGAGCAGTGGACAAACAGGAATAATTGTCAGACCCCAAGATAAGACAGAAAAATCTGAAAGAGCAAAGGACACATTCGGGTTGTTCTGAAGGCAAATGCATGGAAAAGCCCAGGTGGTAGAACAGCTGGGTGCATTTCCTAGGGATGGCTGTGTGTGTGAATGTGAAGGAATACTCTCACATAAGCAAACTGGTGGGGGAACTGCACAGGTCATGTGTAGTTACCTGTAATGTGCCTCTCTGCATTTATGTGTGTGGCTCAGGGGAAACTCTTTCCACATTTTGATTATGGGGTATTCTAAGAGTTCCTTATCAGGAAAAAATACTGCCCCTTTGCTGGTCTTTGCCCAAAGCTGTGTCCTCTTCAGTGTCAGATGTACCATTTTCTACTGTGTTTTCTTGGCCTTTTCTGCTGTCTTTTTTTTCTTTTCTCTGTAGAATGTGCCAGCTCACAGTTTAGGAGCAATTTAATGATCCCAAGAGCTATGAGCACCACCAGCAAAGTCCTCTTCAAGAATCAGGCCAGTGCTTAAGTCACTGCCATCATTTGCTCTCCTTTCTTAAAGCCACTGTCAAAGATTCCACCTCTTTTAACAAAGTTGTGGCCAGGTCATTGGAAAAGCAAGGGCAGAGGCAGTGCCAGTTAGTGATATCCCTTTGTTTCTAACAGCAACTGCTCACAGTTATGTGGGATGAATCCAGCATGAGACATTTTCTTCCAGAGTCCCAAAGTTTGTGGTGATTCTTTCTACTTTAATTTATCTGCCTAAAAACCCCATCTGGCTTCCCTAGGTAGTCCTAGCACTGGCTTCTAAAGGTTTTTGCCATATTTGGGCTCCTGTCCCTGCGCCACTTCCTCTTGATAGAGGGATCCTCTTTATCTGTAAGCTTCTTGCCTTTTCTGTCATATTCTTAGCACCATCCCCTTGACATTGGCTTAGTGTAGCCTTGGGTTTAATGTCAGAAATATAAAGTGTAGGATTGGGTTTAGAAGGGGCCACAAAGTTAATCAGAAGGCTGGAGCACATCTCCTATGAAGATAGGCATGTGGAGAGATGTGCTTGAGAGAGCCGGCATTCATAATGAAAAAGAAAGGGCTCCAAGCAGAACTTATTGCAGCCTTCCAGTGCCTAAGGACATTTTATCAGGGCCTGTTGTGACAGGACAATGTGCAATTGTTTCAAACTAGAAGAACATCCATTTGGATTAGATATAAGGAAGAAAATTTTTGTAATGGGGGTGGTGAAACACTAGAACGGGTTGCCTGGAGAGGTGGTGAATGCCCCATCCCTGCAAACATTCAAGGTCAGATTTGAAGTGGCTCTGAGCAGCCTAACATAGTTGAAGATGTCCCTGCTCACTGCAGGGGGCTGGACTATGTGATATTTAAAAGTCCCTTCCAAACTATCTTATGATTTTATGAAAAGGGAGCAGTATAAAAAGCTATGTCTGTCATTTACTAGAGTGAGTAGAATTGAAATTTGTTGAACTGACCTAGAATTTTTCTCTTCTTGCAGAGTAACATTTTCATTTAAAAAGTGCTAGAGCTCAAGTAATCCCAGCAATAAAATTGTTGGTATCAAATGCCATGGTAGCTTTTGAAACAAAAAAACTTCTTTCTATGTACACTGCAAACAATTAAGAGACCATGAAGTATAAAAACTTCTTGGCTCTGCTTAACATTTGCTAAGCACAGTTTAGACTGTTTTATCCATTTATACAGCCTCACTTGTCTCCTTCATGGGTCTTATATAATAATTTCCAAAGTCAGAAACAAAAAAAAATTAGAAAAAGGCATCAGCTAAGATTAAATGGCACAAGCTTAAAACCCTTAGCAGCCGTAGAACCTGGTGACAAAGAATAAAGAGGTTTAAAAATCATCACATTTTATAACATTAAAATGCACACATTAAATATAGATTTCACTGCTGATTATATTGTTACGCATTCCATTGTTCCCAGGCCATTGGCCTTCAGGACTTTATTACTTATGTAATTCCAAGATCTGACACAGCTAAAGTGAAGTGCATCTGATCTCAATGAATGGCATCAGATGAAAAAAAGTGTATTTTTCAGGAGAAAGAAATACCATTTTAATTTTGCTGCAGGTCCATTGATTGGTGACAGATGTTACCATTCCCATTTAATTATTTTTGATTCATTTGCCAAATAAAAATATAGATAGATGTCAAAGTATTTGAAGTCATCCAGATAAAAAGTTCAATCAAATAAGTCATCTTTATTCTTTTTAATTTTTTTTTTCTTCCAGATTTTCCATATTAAGGAAACCTGGTTCAGAGTGGCATCTAGGCATCTAGAGTCCTACCTGTATACATTAAATCTCTCAAACAGTACAAAATATGATTATTAATCAAGGACTAGGAAAGCACAGGGTTGTGAGAAGAGGAGGGAGCATTTCAGTAGGAAGTGTGCTATACTGAGTGGTGACTCAAAACTCCAGCATGGTGCTGTGTCAACAGAAGCACCTCAAAGGATATTTCATGACCACCATGTATTCAGAGTACAGATATGAGGATAGATAATAGATAATCAAAATCCCAAGGAACTGGCAATTTAAAATAAATAAATAAAACTTGACTCTATTTTTTACTCACCCTGAAATATGAGCACACACCTTACGTCTTTTGGGTGAAGTCCTGATAAAGAGCAAGAATGTCTCTCACTTTCTCAGCCTACCTGGGCCACTAAAGAGAAATCTCTATCCTACAATTATCCAGATAATAAAATGTCATCTTTTTGAAAAGAAAATAAATAAAAGGTTTTATTTTCATATTTTTTTCCTATTTATTTTAAAGCATTAGCTTTTTTTTATTTAAAAACCTAGGACTTAATTTTCTTGATTTTCCTATGTGTTATTTTTATGGGATATCTATTTTACCATACTTTTCATTATAAAGGAGTGAAATTGCTATCAAAAAGGAGAGGTTTTTTTGCTTACTCTCTGAAGGTGTAGGAACATGTTTACTTGAATATCAGAGACTCAGTGTTTCGGAAGCATGATACACAGATAAGGAAAATCTTATTGCAAGGAAACTATATGTAGATAATTTTTTTTCACATGATTCAGAAGATGTTTAATTAACTTTTAAAAAACCCTGCTGATTACTCCAGACCCTTGGAAACCCCACAACATTTTCCTATGGTCCATGGGTGTCTGGCATGTCTCAGGCATTTGAGGCACTTTGAAAGAGACTGATCTGAGCTTGGAGGGAGATAAGCAAATAGAGGTGCTCAACATGGATGTGCAGACCGTTAGCCTGAAAATGATCTTCCCTCACCATTAACTTTGTTGACAACTTTTTATGTACATTAGTACATCTGATTTCCAGTTTATTCCCTCCCTTATTGGTGCGTGGCATGGGAAGGTAACTTTTGCTGATGGGTATGGTTTGGACTTAAGAACACAATTGCTCATGTGGCAGAGGAAATATTTCTGAAAGGTTGTGGCAGAGAGCCTTTATGGCCTACTGGCTGTGGGGGCCTCTTTGCCAGGCAGGAAGAGCCTGGGTTACCCCCAGCTCCAAGGCTGCTGATCTGGAGCCGGGCTCCTGCAGAGAATGAGGTGCTGCTGTACAGCCAGGCACACCACAGCCACTGCAGCAACAACCCAAACCGGATAGAGGAGCCTTCAAAGTAAACTGCACAAGTATATGAATGTTATTATAGCTACTACTAAGTTTCAAGACATTCCGATGGCTTTTCACACTTAGTTGGTGAGCCCTGTTAGCTCTGAGCTCTTCTGTCCATTTCTCCTTGGAGCAGGCTGTGCAAGCAGCGAGTGACCAGGCAGTGCTTCAAGGGATGGCAGCTCTGGACCCATTAAGACTTCGGTGTAACTCTTTGATTCCATTAGTGGTGCTTATCAAGTATAATATTTTACTCTGTATGGTCTTGCTCCCCACCTGAAAATCATCTAGCAGGGTAGACTGAAATTTCCCAAAATGGGGCCTCAGATCCTTGTTATGCTCCTGTTCTAAATAACTTCTTCAAGCTGTTCTGTGGATTTTGTGTTCCTGGGTTTTCTTTGATGTGGTACACAGTAATTTGTACAACACTGCTTGTCTTTTTAAAAATGATGCTTAATCATGTTTCATTCTCAGAGCCTTGATGTAGTTATGGATCAACAAATTGAGTGCAGATTTTTTTTTGTGGGTTGGCTTCTAAAGATGACTCTGTATAATGTAGCAGGTGAACTTTGTGTTATTACATAAAATATTTCTATGTACAAATAAAACTGTTTGGAAAAGACATTTGTCTTTGGAACAACCTCTACAGAAATGCATTCTGTTGTTCTGCTAAAACATCAGCAACTGAGGAGCATAACGTGTAACTTGACATTCTTTGAGTTGACTTTGCCTTGCACAACATATTTCTGTTGCTGAGAGATACAGTTCTACACCTGCAGACCCCCTATTTCTGTAATTAAGGAAGTCAGCCTTCTCAATAGGTTTTCATGTTGTTGTGCTGAAGGGAATGCAACCAAATTAACCATTGCAGGTTTCAGTCTTAATGCAAACAAATCATGGCAGGGAAAAAGAAAGACCAAAAAGTACCTACACATCTCTGGAGTCCTGGGACAGCTGGGTGGAAAGAGAATGAAAAGAATATGTTTCTGCTATCCAACTATAGTGCACATCAGGTGGAGTCCAGAACTGCTCTGGGAAGGTGCCTCTTGGGTACTAGCTAAGCTTATTCTTAAATTCTCCTTTGGGAATTCCTCCTAAGGCTCTGCATAAGTGCTCATTTTTACTTGTCATAGCAGAGCCTCTCTCTTATACAGAGGATCAGTGTGGAAGGAGAGGGGGACCTGGTTCTGCCTCCCACCATACACTCCTGGCCCCTCCACTGCAGGAGTACAAGAAAGTAATTAAGTGCCTGTCTGTAAGGGCATTAACACCAGAGCCTATTTCTAGCCTGGAAAATAGCTCTATTTCTCAGTTTTTGTTGCATTTTTCCTGTTTCTGCAAAAGAAGCAGTGTGCTCCTGCACTGTCTTGCAAAGTGAACCAACTATTTCCCTCTAAACAAATCCCATGCCCAGGTGGGGACAGCTCAGTCCGGCAGCTGCTCTGGAAGCAGTATGGGTGACACTGCCCGAGCTTCAGCCCTCTGCCTTTTACAGTCCTTCAGCGCTATGTCAGCAGGCTTTCCAACCTCTTGTCCCACAACATTAAACACTTCCCCTCAAGTTTCTGGCATGAAAGAATCCCTGAGCTGCAACACAACCTTTATGTATTTGCAGGCATGATGAGCTGAATAATTACATGCCAGGATTATGAGGACATCATACTGGCTACATGAAAGAAGATGTAAGGATATGTCCTATGTAGTACAGATGCAGAATGAGACTGGATTTTCTTTTCAGTTTTCATTAAATAAGTTATGTATTAATTACATTGTGCCTGCTGAGCTGAACATCTAAACACCCCTCTCCTTCAAGCCACCTGAAACCTATTCAGTGTCCCATGTATACAACTTCTCTGGCCAGCCATACCTGGCAGCCTCACTCAAAGTATACCTAGGATCACCCCAAAGCAATAAATTGAGTGCAAGACATGTCAGCCACTCACAGTTCATGATAACATTGCTGTGGTCTTTGCATCATAGCTAATGACTAGAGCAATCATGCAGGGAGAGAGATTGAGATCAAAATTCCTCTTGGCCTGCGGGTTCAAAGCTAGTCTTCCAAAAAGAATGACATAAATTATAAAGTAAGGCACCTTACATCTCCCATTCCTTTTTACTAAGTGGCAACTGGATGAAGAAAAGTCTGACTCTGAGTACAGACCCTCGGCTTGCCAGTCTGCCTGAATGCCTATTGCATTACAGTATTATGCTCCCTCATAATTTTTCTTCCTCTAGCTTTGTGAATATTGAGAGTGCTTAGGCATCAAATCTTAGGACTTCTTATTTGACAAACTACCATGAACTTCCAGAGCTTAAGTGGGGGAGTTAAATCTAGACTGATATTTTAGACTCAGGTACCCAACAGCCAGCAGTTTTGAATTTCAGGCTCTTAAAAGCTTGTTGAAATCTCACCTCATCCCTATAGTCTTAGGGAAGTAAGGAGGGCACAGTTTTTGTACTTCATTCCCTGAATGTAAAGATTGCATTTATGCACAGCTCTGCTGTGAAATACAGCAGGCAGGAGGAGAGAGAGGAGAGCATCTGTGACACTGTCTGCTATTTCAGTATAACCTGGTGCCAAAGCACATCTTGGGCCCAAATTAATCCATGGGTTATTTGGGGTTTTTTTCTTAAGAGAATAATTGCATCCGTGCATGTCTTCTTCTGTAGATGCAAAAGAAGACCAAATTCAGTTGTAAAGTTTTGTTGCACATTTTTCCTGGTGTCATTCTAAGAAAAACAAAGATAGTCTCTGAGATGGACAGTGATTCAGTTAATAAAGATGAGAATGAACTGCTCACTAATGGATATAACACTCGAATTCACGGGCATCCTCACTTGCTAATGGAACCTGAAAGTTGTCAGGAAGATGTTGCAGTTCCATTTGGCGTGACACACACCCTCCTCGTGCTGACAGCTCTACAAAGTTACATTTTTTAAGACATATTTTCTTAATGCATTTTTTGGCTAACCGAGTTTTCCCCATTACCTCTGAAACACTTTAGTCTAATTCACATTAACCAGCTTACTGAGATACCAACAACATTCTTCTTATCCAGGATCAATTGACCAGACTTCCAAAACTGCTGGTATTTAAAGAAAGTTCATGCCCTTTCCTGACTGCTGTAGGGCTCTGAATTTCTCATTTATCTTGCTCATTCTGTCATCTATGCACAGAGTAAGCAAATAACTTTAATATTTCCCTAAATGACCTATTCTCTTTTCTCCTGTTAGAGTTGATGGTATCTATAGAGAGTAAGGAGCAGCAGCTCCTAAGCTGGAAACCAAGGGAGCATAGTAATTTGCAAAAATTCTTTTCCATGGTGTGAATTTTTCAAATGAGTAGGGCATGAATGTTTAATTTAAACCTACTTGAAGCTGAAGTGCTGACTGCCTTAAAACAGATGACCAGTAGTGCTTCCCCTTTTTAGTCATTGTTACAGCTGCAACCAAAAGAGGATTTCTGGGTCTCACAAAGTTTGTGGCAGATCTGGGGAGAGAATGCCGAGGCAAAGATATCCCAAAATCCACAGGTTAATGTAAAATTACAGGGATATAAAAGAAGATCCATCCACGTTGCATATGGATGGAGTCCTGAAATGAGGTGTGAGAGATGGTTTATGTGTGTGTTCCATTTACAATGTGGAAAAAATTTCTCTCAGTCCTTTCTAGAGAAATTTTGACAGAGCTATCAGAAAGTCTCATCACAATATCCAGCACTGGCAGCACCAAATATCTTTGTGCTTCATTTTCCTGTAATCTAATTTAATATCTTCTATTTCTCTAGGAATTTCTGATACAAATTTTTCTAATAATATTGAAGGTAAATTTTAAATTTGATGTTTTATTTCATTGATTTTAGTTGCTTTAGTTTATTTCATTGATTTTATGCTTATGTCATAACCAATGCATTTAACTAAGAAAATACCGGAAGAGGATTCCCTACATGAAGAATTATATTTTTTTTCACAAAATCAAAATTAAATCAAAATTTTATATTTCTAAATCCTCTGTAAAAAGACATCCCTGGCCTCTGTGGATCTCTCTGTTCTGTGTGGGTTCTACAGTGTCCATCATACAGGGTGGCAGGGTGACCTTTCCATCTAGCAATGGAAAGACACTGTAAAATGACTGTATCTCTGATTATATTCAACCAGTATCTCCAACATAACATAACATAACATAACATAACATAACATAACATAACATAACATAACATAACATAACATAACATAACATAACATAACATAACATAACATAACATAACATAACATAACACAACACAACACAACACAACACAACACAACAAAACATAACATAACATAATTTTGTAATGATCTAGTCACCACCAAATAAATTTGAGTGAATCATGGGTCATGGTAGTGGATTTTGCTATTGAATTAACTAAAATGGAGGCTGAATTTTTCTCAGGATCTCTTTTCATGTTTCTCTGAAAGACGCTAGCACAAGGCTTTCTAGGTGTATCTTTTTCTGGCTTAATGTATGATATATTTGTGCAAACGTAGATCTGTAGACTGCAGAGGAGATGTCCCTCATGTAGATCACCTTGATATTAAAACAAATCATGCTTCTTATTCCCAGTAATCTCATATACATGTCTATAACCAAATAACCAATTTGTCTACAACAAATTGTTGTTCCAGAGTAACACAGATGACTGCTAAATTTTCTCATACTGCCAAATGCCAACAAAGTGCACGGTGCCATTCTGGATGGATGGGAAGCTGTTCTGGTCAGACTGACCATGCAGCTCAAATAAATAGTTCAAGAGGGAACACACAGCCCTCTTGTCTTTGCTGTGCTGCCTTGAAATAAAGATACAGATATGAAATGTCAAGGCCAGGTTGAATGGGGCCCCGGGCAACCGGATCTTGTGTGTGGCATCCCTGCCTATGGCAAGGGGGCTGGAACTTGATGGCCTTTAAGCTCCATTACTACCCAAACCACTCCATCATTCCATGATTGTATGATGGATGAAGAATAAAGAAGTTTATCATATTTGTGTTTTTCCTCTACAAGGAATAGTTTCCTTTCTGAAGCTCAAGGTTCAAGATAATTTTTATATTTCCATAATGATTATATGACAGATTTTGTGTAAAAAACCCACACCTCTAAAGGAAAATCTTTCTTTGTTCTAAAGTTATACACTGCCATGGAGACCTTAACAGCTGTGAAAATCCCTCATTCCTCATGACACCATCTCAGCAATCTAGAGGAGCAGGAGCCCCTCTCCACCACTGACTTCATTTGGCTCTATGCTGCCAGTTTTGACTGGAGTTACAGCCACATGAACTCAAACCAAGGAAAAGCATCCCTGACCTCTTACCTCTTAGGCTGCGTTTTGCTCTAATATTCAGCTGCAAATCCTAATATTTTTCACCTGTTTTTCCTGGAATTTTAACTGTTGTTGCCAACCACTAAATTAGTCCACAGCAGGAAAGAACAGCTGGTGCTGATCGTGGCACCAGCGCAAGGCCCAACACAGCCACGCTTGTCCCACAGGGACTTTGTCCTAGCAGGAATAATGAGAGGAGCCTTTTGCTGACAGCCTGGTAGCACAGAATGTCTGATCCAGGAGCAGGTCCTGAGCAGATCATCCCTCTCTTCCCCAGATTTAGCAGCACCTACTGATTCACACAGACCCCAAAAACCACAGGAGGACATTCAGTGCGTGGCCCACAAAGCTGTCTCCCTGCAGCAAAGGGTGGTAACCAAGAATGTTTTTTAAAAAAAGTAATTGAACATAGAAAACATCTGTGCCTTTCTTCTATCCAGGTTTATTTTTCCAATACTTCACATACCACAAATATTTCAGTATGACTCCTCCATTAGAATAGAAGAAAAGAAAAATACAAACATGTAATACTTAATTAAAAAGAATATTTTTATTGACATGACAAATTTTATCAAATAGTATATATCCCCTACCTTCTCTCCCCCCCATCTACTTTCTCTGCCTCATCTGTCTTTTTTCCCTCCTTTTTAAAAGAGCACTTTGCTATCCTTTAAGGTTGCTGAGCTTGTCAGCCTCTTACTGCTGCTGGGATGTTTGGCTGTCCTCAAAGCATCATATGACTTCAGTTAGCTTGGGGGGCTCCAGCTGTGCTCTTAAATGTCATGGACAGAGGTAACAAAAGGGGAGAGGGTTAAGAGAATCAAATATGTTATTAGACATTTCTTTTAAATCCTCTTGCAGAAGATGTAAATCACATGTTTGGCAGGCAGATTTGGGGATGTCACATGGGGGTTTGTTTGGCTTTTGGTTGATTATATCCCCAAGCATTTGCTATTTCTTACATTTTTTTCCTTTATTTGTCTTACTCATTCCTCATTTATTTCTATTTAAGTCCAAGGGGTCGGAACCTAGGAAAAAATTTTGACAGTTCCTGCAGCTGATACAAGAGCTTTCTCATCCAAGCTATTTGGGATTGCTCACCATTAAAATATATCCTGGCCCTTTTCTCTGTTGGCCCATGAAGTACAGCTTCTTGCCCCTGATTGACACAAAACACTACTCAGGGCAAATTGCCAGTCTACAAAGCACCTCAGCACACAATTATCTTCAACTACATTCAGATATCCAACAGAACTTAAAACCAGAGTGCCTAAATTAACCTGAAATTGAGTTCACTAATTAACCTTTGAGCAAGGAGACCAAAGCATTGCCTCCTGATGACATTCTTTACTTGTTTACTTGTAACAGACATGGGGATCTATCATTTAGTAAGTTAAAGAGTACTTAAAAACTACGTGGTGTATACCTTCCTTACCTTCCTCAGGGCTATTTGCTCCTACAGAATTGGTTCCCTCTGAATAGGGAGAAAATAGTCTTCAGAAATATAAGAGTGAGAAGAAGTTCCTGAGATATGGGGAAGGGAAAAGGACTGACCAGGAAGTTAATTTTACTAAGTTTAAACAACCAAAGAAAAAACGAAAAGTTTTGTATCTTTCTCCTCCTCCCAGGTCTTCTCCAAAACTGACACTGCTACCTGGGAAGATATGATAAACATGTGACTGCTTTGTTGCACAAGCCCCCCATCACGGGAAGCCAAGGAATCAGAAAAGGGAGATGCATTTTTCTACACAACTTTCTCTCAAGCAGGAAAAACTGATGCAGCTACTTTTTAGAGGGGAAGCTCAGGGTATTGTAGAGACATCAGTTGTTCCATTCTCAGCTTTCTTTGATCTGAGTGCACTTCACTGCCCCCCATCACAGTAGGGAGAACAAGATGACATATAGTGGTCCATTCCAGCCTTAGCTATTCTGTGCGCATTGGCCATGGGTCTGAAGCCCCTCTCCTCATCAAGGATGCTCTAGCAGGCTGACAGTCACTGTGACTTCGAGGTTTTGCTACCCTGGTGCCCAACAGGTGACACAGACTTCCTTTACTCTGTCAAGGAAAACACTGCTTTTCATAAACTAGACACCCTTGGGAAAAAAATCAAAGGTGAGCAAAAGCTGAAACATTTTCAACAAAAGCACTGTTTCTTTCTTTTAGAAATGAAAAATTTCTTAGAAAATGTAAAGCTAGGATGAAGCTGAAGAAAAGTTTTCATGAAGATTTTCTTTGAGGAGTTTGCCACTAAAAGAAGTAGCCTTTGTCATCTGGCCCCAGTTATGCTTCAATCACATTGTGCTGAAATGGTAAAGAAAGGTGTTGGGAAAAAAAATTTCCTAAGTATCTTTTTACAAGCTTATGGATAGATGAGAAAAATATTTGGGCTTTTATCAAGAAATTAATACAGCAGTGCTGATGGAAAATTTCACAACATCTGTGTATGAGATTGCTGAAGATTTTGTCTAATCATTTTTTTATTCTTTAAATATAAGCTAATTTTGATAGTCCAGGTGATAGCCTGTTTGGGAGTGCACCACAGCACGTTCAGCTGCAGTCAGTCGCTTTCAAATTTTTGCAAGTAGATTTCAGCAAATTCTCAAAAGAATTATCCTACACCACAAAAGGGAACATGCTAGCTGTCACTATTGTATTATCTTTATTCTTAACTGTTGTTATGTATGTAATGAAATTAGAAAGACAGCACATGTGTTCACCACCTGAGCAGACGAAAACATCAGTGTGAACAGGTAAGATGTTAAAATATGCTCCTCCACAGTTCCAAGGTGCATTCATGCATCTGTTATATATTTACTTTTATAAAACTAACTTAGAAGTCATTTGAGTTTCTGAGACCAGAGAAGTGTCTCTACAAACAGAACGTTGCAAAATGGATGAGTTTGTCTAGGAAAATAAGGGAAATCTTGGGAAAAGAAACTACTCTCCTTTTAGCAATTGTTTTTGAAATTCAGCTGATTTCATAAGCTCAAGGGAGCTTTGTTAAAGCACACAAAGATAAACTTGAAAAACAAGCAAGGATTTAATGTAACATCTGAAATATTCAAGGCTCTCTTGCATAAGTGTTTGCTGTCTCTTTCTCACCCTGCATTTCTGTTCCTTTCCATATCACTTTCCTGTTATAAAATGAACCAAAGAGGAGAGAGCAACAAAACATAGAAACAAAAGAACATGAACTTTTTAGTTTCCTTCTCATGTAACCTTAAAAAGGATTTTTTTTCTCCCCTGTTGCTCCAGCATCAGAAAGAACAAAACAAAACTTGCATCTGCTAATGTTCTATGGCTCAGAGAAGGGAAACGTAATAGAAGACTGGCTGGGGTATATTCCAAGGCTCAAAACATGGTTATACCTGCTAGGGACAATTTCTGCTTTGATGCCAGTAGAGTTATGGCACAAGCAGAGCATCTGGCCAAACATATTCAAGTCTGTTAATACAGCAAGTTTAGTGCAAACCCACTAGCATTGGTGCAAACAGATTATTTATACTAGTGGAAATTTTTCCCTTACCTGCAAAAATCTGATGTCCACACACAAAAATTAACACAGGGAAGGGTAGCAAGCAAATATCCCTGTCAGGGACATGAGCACCAACCCAGCTGGTCCCAGGGCTGTCCTGGGGGACCCTCAGCCCCACTGGCAAGGGAACAGTCCAGAGTGGATCTCTGGAGCAAGTTTTGGACTGAGGAGGGTCCACTGCCTATGTGGTTGAGAGATTTATTATGGGATGCAGATTTTGGGGCTGTTGATGATTTATTATAAGATGGTTAGGGGAGAAAACAAAGGCAGGAGGGAGAGTCAAGCTAATTTTGGGGATGGCCAAGTTTATGGGAAAAAAAAGGCCTAAGTGTATTAAAAAAGTTCGTTGTGTGTAATTAGTCTGCTGGTCAGTACATGTGCCTGGCCGTGTCCTGTACTTCATGAGCATAGTTTATCCTATTCAATTCTTTTCTATATCTTCCTGGGTAAAGAACTGTCTCTTCTGTGTGCATGCGTGTGCATGACGATCTGAGTGCAGCCACAGGCCTGGGACCAGGGGTCAAAAACTCCTGTATTCATGGTACAGCACCTGGGGCCACTGCAGGACTCAGGACAGGAGCTGCACAGGAGTACCCTGTGGGTGCCAGTCAAGATAAGTGCTATGAACTGGCAAGTAGGTAAGGGGACCTGGGAGCCAGAGAGCTGTGCTTCTGAGAGTGGGGAACCTGGAGGAGATTTCCCACTGTCAAGTGGGAGCCTGGTGGGTCCAGGAGGTCTCAGATATGTGCTGAAACCACTATCGGATTTGGTGGTTTATTCAGATGTATGTGTGTTGGGGTGTACAAGGAGGTCTTTACCAGCAAATGGAGTGGAACCGTGTCTCCAGAAAACTCATATGCCCAGTTGTCTGCTTCGGGGAAGCCTGGGATGCAGGAACAGCTACAGGCTAATCTGCGTGTCTGAGCCCAGCTGCTGCAGTGATCTACGCCATGCATACAGGCATGTAAATTTTCCCTCTAACAGACTACCACCCTGCTCAGTCAGAGAAGTGAGGAAGATGAGGCCAGTGGCACTGCTTGTGTTTGTGAGTCCTCTGTGTGTCTGCCTGTGATCTGCTTGGCCAACCTACATGTACATATGCTTGTGGTTCGTAAGTATGCTCTGTGTGCAAGTGCCTACTGCAAACACAGGCCCATGACTGGTTGGACTCATGGGCAGGGAGCTGCAGCAGCCTCACCCTTGTCAAAGTACAGTTTTGAACATCTCCCTGGCAAGTTTAGTTTTAAAAGCAGACTAAAATGTATTATTGCATCATGATTTAAATTGTTGCTGTTCATTTACTTGGGATGGTTTCAACAAGTGACCATCCATCAATGGAAGTGTCCACTGTAGTCAAGACCAGACATGGTTCGTGCTCTTGAAGGTGTCTCTTACATTTTCTATATCCGGGAAAACCACACTGAGAAAACCCTCTATCAGACTAATTGCTTCAGACATAGTTAATATGTTCAGAATGATTTAAAGTCTTCAACTGAAAGGGGATAAATAAATGCAAAGTCCATCTGTTTCCAATGCACTTTGGCTGTATGATAAGTAAAAGAAGCAAGGCTTTCCCTGCAAGATACAGATACTTGCAGAAGCAGGGATCAATTTATTTTATACATACTACAAAACACTATCTGGTGTGAAAATGTGAGCTATGTTTAGCAAACATCTGTAGAGAATTTCCAAGTGAGACCTGATTTTATCTGAGTTGTAGATGAGAGTTAAGAGAAAAAGAGCTTAAAGCAGAGTCATCTACTTAGGCTATAATATTTTCATTTAAATTCATTCCTCCCCTGCCCAAAACTGATGTGGAACTTTGAGGATTGTGCTTTTTCCCTTGCCTGAAATCAGTTTCATTCATAACTTTAAAGAAGTTCACTCCAAATAATTTTATTTAATAAAATTAATACTTTTATTTTCTTTGGGGTTTCTCCAACCATCTCTGCCTCAGGAGTTATGGGAAAAAGTAACATTGCAATGACCCTGAGGTAAGAAACCCAGGAATCAGCCTCCCTTTCTTCCTGTGCTCCTGAGATCCACAGCTCATCTCAGACACACACATGTCCAGATCCCTCTGCAGAACCTTCCTGCCCTCCAGCTGATCAACATTCCCACCCAACTTCATGTCATCAGCAAACTGACTGAGGGTGCACTCAATCCCCTTGTCCAGATCATTGATGAAGGTATTAGTCAGGGCTTGCCCGAATACAGAGCTCTGGGGAACACCAGTAGTGACCAGCCCCCAGGTGGATGTAACGCCAATCCCCACCACTCTCCGTGCCCAGCCATCCAGACAGTGTTTTACTGAGTAAAGAGTACACCCATCCAAGCCATGAGTAGCCAGTTTCTCCAGGAGAATGCTATGGGAGAACGTGCCAAAGGTTTTATAACAGTCCAAGCAAACAGCATGCGCAACCTTGCCCACATCCCCTGAGCTCGTCACCTTGTCACAGAAGGAGATCAGGTCGGTCAAGCAGGACCTGCCCTTCACAACCCCCCTTCTGGCTGGGCCTGATCCCTTGGTTGTCCCGCACATGCCACATGATGGTACTTAAGGTGACTTGCTCCATGACCTTCCCCAGCACTAAGGTCAGGATGACAGACCTGTAGTTCCCTGGATCCTCCTTCTGGCTCTTCAGGTAGATAGGCAATGCAATTGCAGTATAATCTTCAAAACCACTTATGTCTTGTGCATTGAACTAGATTTCCAAAACTGTGTAGTACTATTGTGCCCATCAGAAGAAATAGACATGAGTTTTTGAGAATGTCTGCAATGAGTATAGACATCTCCAGTGGTAGTGTGTTTTAGATTTAGCTTTCATTTCATCCATTTTATTGATTTTATGAAGATGAAGGAATAACCTCACTTTTCCCTACTTGTGTTATCAATGTTCATAGCATTTTGCTGAATGAATGTTTAAAAAAACTGGATTAAAGTATTATCACTGATAAATTCAATAGACATATTTAAATACATTCTGAATAACTCTGCTAAAAACATTCCTTATTTTTAAACTAGATTATTTATTATTGTTTTTAAATTATTTAAACTTGCTGTGCCAAGTAACAGCACTTCAGATAGGAAGAAAAGTTCTGTCGTCCTTGGGGGGCAATCTAATTTGCTATTTAAAACATAGTTTAAGTTTCTGCTGAAGAAAATTGCCAGCAGGCAAAGGTCACTTGGCTTGTCCAGAAACATATTTAACACATATTTTACCTTGACAATAACCATACTTGTTGCTTCTTCAGTGACCCTCTTCCTGTCTTCCTTGTTTTTAGAAGATCTGTTAAGTAGATTATTTTCTAAGAAAAAGTTACATTTTTCAGAAGTACATATCTCCACGTTCTGTGTCTGACTGTCTCCAGGCTTTGATTATGATAGTATGTTTGTCTGAATGAATAACTCTGTTGGAAAGCCAGTGTTATGAACCCAGTCAGGAGTTTATGAACTTCACATTAATACCATCATGGATATCTCCTCCTCACTAATCCATGCCTAGATTTGAGTTCCCCTTTTAATGACTCTTTTTTTGGATTGCAGCTATATATACTGCAGTATTTCCTACATACCAGAGATCTCTGCTACACTAAACCACTCTAAATCTGTGATCCAACAGTGAGTTCCTCCAACAAGGAACCCTGGGTCATTCCTTAGCCTCAGGGAAACTGAATTCTTCCTCAAATGCCATGGGATGCAGCAGAAGTACACCCATCTCTCTTTCATATTATAAAATTATACAGATCTGTGAGTAAGAGCTTTGCCTGTGGCAGTTCAAGAACACCTGTAGGATGTATGTATAATGGAAAGATCAGAGGTAATTCCTCCAAGAAGACAGAAATAGAAAAAGGTGCACAGATAAGTAGTTAACAAATCATTCATCAAAATGCATCAGATGCCCTGTCATTATGCAACAGTCATCGAATCATCCTGATAAAAATCATATCTGGCACTCATGGGAATCAGAACATCTCTGTAATAATGTGCCACCCAGGTCCACAGAAGTGCTCCATTCCTATTGGGCAAACAGAAATCTTTCTTCAGGGAGAAGGCATCTCCTTCACAATAGGAAATGTTTTGCCAGGTGAAGGAAGATGTAATAAGTTCTTTGAAAGTTCAGAATCTCCAAGGAATTAAAGAAAGCAGAGCATTTATTTGTTGTTATTGTTTGGTTGGTTGGTTTTTAACTGAGTGTAAAAGATGTGCTTAAATTGAGACAAAGGCATTTCTTCACACAGCAAACCCACATGAGACATAACTGTTCACCTTCATAAGCTAAGTGAGATGCAAAGGGCTCAAAGGAGTATGACACACTGTCATTCAAACAGTAAGAGGAAATTACCCTACGTTCAGCTGTTTCTCACTCTAAAAACTGGAGAAGAAATAAGTCCTTCAGCATGTCCTCACCTTCTCAGATCCTCAGATTCTCCTTACTGAGGGTGGCTGTGTCTTTATTTATAGCAGAAGCTGCCTATAGCCTACTTCCATGTTCCTTCTGTCATGCAGTTCTGGAAGCTAGTCCTAACTGCCGTATCTGGAGACTCACACTCCGCTGGGATGACGGCCAGACAAAGTCATTAACTCATACACCATGGTATTTCAGATGTTTTTGTGGAAACTCCAACAGCTAACAAGGTTTTCAGCTCAGTTTGCAAATACAGAGAGAGGGAGAATTTGCCATTTTTCTTGATAATATGACCTTTTATTTAATCCTCTTCTCCCTTTAAATACTGTGTGTCTCACTTCTGGCTTTAATCAAATAATTTCAGCATCCCACCAGTTCTTGTTATCCTTGCTGCACTGCATGAAAGAGCCCGTAGCATTCTGAATTTGCTCTCTGTAGGAAAACCTAATCATTGGGTTATCACTGTTTTCATATGGGAAAGATCTGCTCTGTTCATGTCAGCTGAAAAGATCTGTCCACCTGAGTAGTAAATGCCTCCACAAGATTATCTGTGTGTCCATCACCATCAAAATTTAAGCCTTTAAGTCATATATTCTATATTTCTGTGGGGGTTTTTTTTTCTTTTTTAAGTAATCTCTGACACTACCATTCAACTCATCAGTGGATCTGAAACATAGTAGGTCGGTGTAGGTATACTATTTTATACCAGGTGAGGAATTGGCCCCTTGATTCTCATCCCCCTGACTTCTCATATTGTAGTACCTGTGTTCACAAGATAGTGAATGCACCTAAGAGTCCTTTAAGCAGTAGTTTGTATAACTCATCTGATTAAAAATATTGGTTTTTATGCCATTTAAGTCTTAAGTATTACTCCGCATCCCTTCTTTAGAAGTGCTCTGAAGAGTGGCAGCAAGAAAACCAACAACACATATTTTTGCTCTGCTCACCCAAATGGAGACTGACTTAAGGCTCAGGTGTACAGTCAAGACACCTCAAAAGTCCGCTGATGTCTACAGAGGACCAAAATCGTGATCTGACTTGAAGTGCTCATATTCAGCTGGAGGCTTAGGCAGCAGAGCTCATTCAGATCCTCATGCTGGATTCCCTCCAAACCCAGTTGACCTCTCTTTTTAAGGCTGGGCTGCAGATGCAAACAGAATGTGCAGGGCCTTCTCTGAAAATAGTTGTCCTTGTTATGACGAAGATATTTAGATCTTTTTTCAGTAGCACCCTTACTTGATTGACTGATGTGCATGAATGATATTTCTGGGTTCTTTCTATTTCTGATTTAAAATTCTAGATGCTGTGTAATTGCTAAGCCCACTCTTTTATTTGATAGTATTTTTTTTAATCTAAAATTGGGACCAAACTGTTTTGTTGTGTAAAGTCTGTATTTGTGTCAGAAATATTGATGGTCACCACCAGACTAAGGGTGTCTTCCTCATGTATCAAATTACATTGCTTTGAAGTATAACAAGTGAACACCGTGCCCTCCTGTACAGTTACTTAGAGATTTCTTTTAGGTCCCTTCTTCTTTTCCTGTTAGAAAAACACAAAGCTGTTCAGTAACTCTCCATCTTGGCTCACAAGAGGAAGAAAGGATGATCTGAATTTGCCTGTTCTTACACATTGATGGCTTGATTAGCTTTGCTAAAGTCGGTCAAACATTCTTCATTCTCTTTAGAAATGTCTGACATGCTGGATTCAAGAATGAAATGAAAAATTGACCACAAAGGCTTGCAAGATCATTGTGCATCAGTAAATGCATGAAATTTCAACAATAATTCATGAAGGTCCCTGAGGAGACTTTGATAATTAAAGATTAACAGTGTGGGAAGATCAGTAATATTTGCTATCCAAGAGCTCCTGAAACCGTGGAAGACTGTGTGTGGACCTGGGTTCATGTGCATGTCTGCACCCATTCCATTCCTGAAACTTTGAAATAGTTATAAAGGCAGTTTAAATGGGCCTGCTTTCACTGGAAAAGAAAAGCTGGAAAGATCAAACTCAAAAATTACCCTCAACCACATGAACTGACTAACCAAAATAATGTGCTGCATGTGCCTGAAAGTTGGAAGAAAAAAAAAATCTAGGTTTATATGCACCTTTTTTTGGCACTCAAAACACATCTCAGAGAAGCTACCTTTCACTCAGACACACACAGGTGCCATGTTAATGTTTCATAAAGATCATTTGGAACCAAGAGCAATTCAATTTTTAGAGTAGGTGGTGTTCTCCATGTCAGAGCTTTATAGTACATGATGGTTTTTATATTCTCTCTATATTCTCACAAGGATTAGCAAACATCCTTCTAAAGTAAAGATAAACACTTTGGTTTGTGTACACTGGATTTATGTTGGAGCTGTGCTTTTAGCTGTTGCTACAGAAACAGATGCTAAGATGTGGTAAATTTATGCTTTGAAAAATGAGTCTTCCTTTACACACATGCAAAGATGGGGACTAGAAGACAGAGAATCCCATTACCAACAGTAATTAGAAAGATCAGTGTAAGTATTTTTTCATATTAAATACATCACCACCATTCTTGATACTTTTTTCCCCAATAATTTTTAAGAGGGTAATTAATTCTGGAAGATGTATTAAAGCAAGTTTTGAACTGCAGTAGCTATTTCTTTTTATTTTAGTTAATGACAGTGCACGAACATTCTTTGTATTAGACTTGCAGCAATGCCCAGCTGTTCCCTCGAGAAGCAGTGTTTTTGTGACTGTTCAAATTTATCATAATTTCCTGCTCCAAATATCTTGCAGTATAACAAGATTAAAAGAGGACCAGAAAATGGGAAGCCATTAGAGCAACAATAGGCATATATATATAGTTAGTTCCTCTTCTTACGCTCAAAAAACAAGCAGAAAACAGCACAAGAGGAAAAAAACATGTCTTGAATATGCAGAAAAATTTTTGCATGTTGTAAACAAGTAGAAAGCTCTCAGGAATATTAGGGGACATACTATATCTTTGCTTAATTTGTGTCTGTTTCTCAAAACCCAGAGGTTTATCCCCTGTACCCAGCAACATCTCAAACAAAAGATGAGTTGACTTACTTCTTTGGGGCAAGGCAAAGAGGTATGAAATATGCAGTAAATGACTATACAAGGGTTCATTCATGAAGCAGCAGCTAACTCTTTAAGCCTAAGGTACTTCTCTTCAATTAAGGAATGCTAGACTTTTTAATATGAGTTACAAGCTCCACCACAGTGCATAATAGATCAACATGGCACACAGAAATTAGAACCTTGTCTACATAATGACAGGAGGTTATAGGATCTATTTCAGTCTCCCGTCCCATAGAGGAAATAATTTTAAAATATTCTTTTACTTTTCTGTAGGCATTTTTTTTCCAATAGTATCAGATGTTTTTGTTTCCTTTTTTTTTTTTTTTTGTGGTCTTACTTCACCAATTTTCATACCATTTAATGATCAAACAGAAAATTTACTTTTATCAACTTATAAATTTAAACGTATCCCAAATAAAATGCAGACAAGCAACACCAGCATAGTAATTATCTTTAAAAAAAAATTCCTTGCACCCTGCTAGGAACAAAAATAGCTTTCATACAAATCTGTGAGTTAAGTAATAAAACCTGATGGGGTGGGGGTGGGGAGCTTGTTCTGCAGTGAGACAGACTACTGAATTGAAACATGGTGAAAAAACATACTCATCAAGAGCAAAGGAGATTAGAAGCATCTTTCACATTACCAAGCCTGCCTACATCCAGCTATAATAAATGTTTCAGTAGCAAAGGCTGACCATAATAGTATTTTTGGAGGCTTAATGCCAAACCTGAAACAGGGTTCTGTAGGACTTTGTCCAATTTCTTAATTTAAAAAATGCAGCATTCATTTAAAAATATATTTTTAGCTGTAGCAGAACAGCTTTGTTGCACTGAACCATTTTTTTCTAACTTTCCTAAATGCTTGATAAACTTCCAGGTTTATTAAAATAATTTCACAAAAGCATGAAGTGACTGTAAATCTCCCTCCAGCTCCTTGGTAGAGGTTGCTTTAGTGTAGGTCTTCTACTTTGTGAAGTTCTACTTCAAGAAGCTGTTTGTTGGTTAAAAATGTAATTTTTGCCATGCCATTAATCTTTAAGCACAGCTTACTCTCTTCTGCTTCAGGGCAAAACAAGGCGAGACCCAAACAACACAATGGCCCCACTGTATAGACCAATCATTTCCTGCCCACTCCCTCTCCTTGCTTCCACCCTGAGCTTCTTGAGGAGAGGAGAGGATAAAGGAGCTGAGCTTTTTCAGCCTAGAGCGAGATGGTTTCAGCAGAACAGCATCTTCCCAGGGTCTGCAGGGAGGTTATCAGAGTGTGGAGACAGGTTCTTCACAATAGTGCATGGTGGGAAGAGACCCCATGGACATGAATTGAATTCAGGGAATTTAGGGAGAAAAGTTTTCATCGTGAGGAGAGTCAGGCAGAGGCACAGGTTTCTCAGAGAGGTGGTGGAGTGCCCATCCTTGCTAGCAGCTACATAAACACTGAAAAATTTATCTGCCCTTACATAAGAGCTTCTTAAACTGAATGCTGTGCAAAAGATTGCAAACACTTCTGGACAAGGTGACTTTGGGGCAAATGCATTCAACACTATGAATTCTCCAGAAAGTTATCTCAGGGAGGAAAAAAAAGCATGAGAATAAGGAACACTTATGAGAGAATGAATAAATACAACTATAAAGTGAAATTTCTGGGTTTCCCATTATAGGTGAAATTGCACATGGTACTGAACTGGAGAAGCTGGCTCATTGCCACTTCCACAGCCTGTCTCTGGCTTGCAAAGCACCAGGCACAACTTCAAAACAGTTTTTTTTCAATCATGCTGTGACAAAAACTGGGGAGTAGGCCCATGGCAAGCAGAATACTGTGGATTTCCCTGGTTCTGCATTCTGACTAATGGGAAGAACCTGACTGAGAGACATTCTGTCACCATCTGTATTGTATTCACTCTATTGGTTATTATCTCAGACTCTACTTTATACCACAGAACCTGAACATCCTCACAAGCGGGAAATATTTCATGAGCATTGATTTTGAGGGATCTATGATCTTTCCAAGTACTTGCACCCTATTCAGCTCAGGGAACTTAAAGAAGCCATATTTTGTTTGTTTGGGGTTTTTTTAATGTTGATGTTCTGTAGGCTTGTAACTAACTGAGATATTGTGTTTCCAGATAGGTATCGGATTTACTTTTTTCCTGAATAATTTTTCCATAAGGAAAAAAGAGATGTTACTCAATAATAAAATAGGTTTTACAATGAGTACACATTTTTCATTCTTTTAATGTGGCAATATTATATTTTAAAGTGGAAATACACATCTCTGAGGATTGTAAGGACAATTTTTGTCCAACAATAGTTAGAGTGGGAATGGACACTATTGACTCATTATGTAGAAGAGTCTTCAGGAAATATTGAAGTCTCCATTACAGAAGGGCTCTGTGAGTTTTATTTGCAGAGCTGTTTCCTGAAGCAGCTGCCTTAGTCACTGAGCACACTGCCTACATGGAGCCTTCGGACTTGTAGTGAGTGCTTCATCAGGGATCTAAAGCTTAAGGACTAGCAAAGTAGTCAATAAACTTTCATTTCTGCAGTGGTTACTGTAGTGTCTTTATGTACTTTGGAGCATCTATTTGCTTTGCATCACTCTGCTGATGCATCCTAGAATGAATATGAGGATGAGATTGAGCTCTCTCAGCCAAATCGAGTCAGGAACTGCTAAATACCATGACACTGAGAAGCTGTGAACTGGTTCACACTTCCAGAGATGTCTTCATGTGAGCAGCCTCTGGGGTCCAT
The DNA here is from genome assembly GCA_013400175.1 of Phainopepla nitens. NCBI lineage: Eukaryota > Metazoa > Chordata > Aves > Passeriformes > Bombycillidae > Phainopepla > Phainopepla nitens. The sequence continues at coordinate 872,824 of VXBQ01004031.1, read as the reverse complement.
GACAGCACCATCTAAGAGGAATTTAAGCTGTCATGCAATCAAAATTTGCCACCATGGGCCTCAGGCAAAGCAGCTGGGACACAGAGGAGACACATGGAGACAGTGTCTTAAGTAGGGAATATCTTCTCTGAAGTTGCATTTTCCATTACCCTAATCTGTTTCTCTCCGTAGAAGCCATTCATGCTAAGGTTAATGGCTAATGGTTAATGGTTTTGCCCATCAACACCAAAATTTATAGGAAAACCTGCTGAATCAGTGATTCATACCATCTCAGCTTATGGGATCTCTCTGTCCAGGAAAGAGGCCACTGGTGACACCCACCAGCCCCCACACACCAACCCCTGACTTTTCTGAGGACTCTCTGTTCTGGTGTTTTCTGATAGTGACACCATCATTTACAATTGTACACTAAAAATTGCTTTAAAAAGAGCAATGGTTGAGCAACACCTTAACATAAGTGTGAACACAATGCCTTTCAAAGGATAAGAAGTCTACCACTGCTTGCTTTTCCAAATCACTGAGCCTGTTTATAGGAAACCTGAGGTGGATTTGGAGTAAGAAAACCAAGACAGAACACGACTCTTAGCCAAATAATGATGTATAAATGGCTTCCATGGGGTCTTAATGTAAGCTTTTTTTATGAGAGTGCACAGAAAAGCCAGTAAGTGGCAGGAGCAGATGAACACTTAAGAAACAAAGATATCGCTCACATCCTGATGCTCCTAATCATGAATGTCCAAAAGAAAACAAAAATACTTCATTTAGGGTGGTGTCTTTTAGACTATAAGGGGTTTTTTTACATTTTCTTTAATGAGTCAGGTTGCCTTATTCAGTTTTTGCTGTAATAAAAGGTGACCTTTTACATAATACTGCAGTAGCATCTAAAACTAATTTATTCCACTACCTCAATGTTTGCATGTCCTTACATTTATAAGGAGCTAAAATACTTTCTTAAACCCAGCGCAAAAGTATTAAAACAGTGCAATTTTCATGACAGAAAAACGGATCCTTTCCTGTTATCCAGCCACACTGGTGACATGAATCTTACCTTTGCATTTAGGTGACTATTGTGCCTATGATCGCTAAATAAAGGACTCTACTTTTATAAACTTCACAAGTGAAGGGTGACCTGCTTTTGTCCATAGTTTTCAGTTCCTTATGAGGGAACTGAAATGCCTCAAGGGAAGAGTATTTTACCTGGGTTGAAGTAGACTTTACCTAAGTTGAAGTAGACCAGCAACAGTTAGGAAAACATCTGGCTAGAGCCAGTAGTCAACAAACATTAGGTACTGCAATAGAGTGGAACATGAACAATAAGTCGCCACTAATTTCTGAGGGCTATTTTATCACCCATCCATCTGAGCCAAATCTCAGAGATGCTCTCATAGGAGTCTTTTGTAGTACCAGACTCTCCTTTGAGACCAACATTGTCATCTGCTGTCCTGGAGCTTCCACTCCGTATATTACTGTGAGAGCCCTAGTTGCGCTGAGTGAAGATTAGCACCAGCCTCAGCACTTATATCACACTCTTCTAGGCTCCCAGTCCTACTCATGCAGAGAAAGACACAGGTCCTTGAAAGCCTGCAGAGGGCAAAACTATTTGCAGAAGCACGTGCTTAAACATATGTTCATCAGGTAACTGAAACACATATGCTAATGAAACAATGACATTAGTTGGCCTACAAAACCACCTTGGGTTTCCCGCTCAGTATTCTGGAAGTGTATTTGGGTTTCACATACTCAATCAGGACAAAGAGGGGCTTTTTGCACCCTCCCAAATGAGTTTGTGACTTCATTGACTTTACCAAGTGCAATGGGATAAGATTTCCAATGCAGATATTATTTTACGGCTCTAGCAAATTGAAATTGCAACAAAATGACAAATTATACTATATCTTGTGACAAGACAAATATTAGCTGGTGTCATATCTGCACGTTAGCATCTAAATGTATTGTTGTCTTCATAAATGTTTCTCAGGTCTCTTGAGAGTTAAAATAGTACTTATATATCAGCATGGAACTACTCGAGTATGTTAATTTTATGCTCCATATAAATATTATTTTATCTTTAAAAATGTTGGAAGATTCTGTCTGTAAATACCAAAATAAAAAAGCCCTGTTATTTTTACTCCAAAATGGATATAAGATGGATATAAATGGATCCAAATAGATATAAGCATATTTGCCTTTCCTGAAGGTCTATGAGGAAAAGGTGACCGAATACATTATTTTAGTTACTGATACCAACAGTAACTGAGCAAAGCTGAAATGCAGCTGAGTGAAGACATAAACACAGCCCAAGTGCCTTGTGTATTGGTTCTGTAATTTAGTTTCCTCTCCTGCAAATCCCTTTCCATATATAGGGCTACTTGCAGTGCAAGGATACAGATGTCCCTGCTCCCTTCAGCAACACTCAGTGTGCAGCTCCCCAGGGAGTGGCTATTCATAGCTCTCCATGCTCTTCACTGCACAGTCCTAACGATGATACATTGATTGCCTTGAGGAAAACTAACAATTTAAAGCAAAACCACAGACAGAGACAGACGCTTAGACACATGTGGGTGGCAGTGACATGGACAGAAACAGACTTCTCAGGATTCAATGTTGGTGACAGACTTCAAAGGCTCAGTCTCTCACTGAATCATCAACACTGCACATTCTGAAGCCCTTATTTAGCTGTTTTCGTTAAAGAATTATCTTACTTGATAACCAGCTAAGATGCTAAACCTGTCCCATGTAGTATTTTTGTATTCTAAAGAAATTCAAGTGTGTTTGTTTGCATGTGTTTCTCTCCAATGTACCTACTTGGCTGCTGAAGGCTGTCTACATAATTAACTGTAATCTGGAGAGTGTGGTTAGGCACAGTCCTAAGCTGGCAGCATTGATGAATTGTTGCCACTAAGAGACTATTTCCAAAGGTGGATTCCTCAGGGACGTTCCCCGAGATCGTAGGAAGCATGTGTGTCTCCATCTGCCCAGGGGATCCATTGTAAATCCCCAGATATCTCTGGCAAGAGCATTCAGGGAGCAGCTAGGTCCATTTCATGCCATCTTCTGTGACTTGGATTGCCTCAAAGAACAAGGACAGGATATGTAGCTATGTTCTGCTGCTCCTTGCAAGGCCTGTTCCTTGGTACGCATACACGCTGCAAACAGCAGCAACTCTACCAAGGCCTCAGATACAGAATATGGAAATATTTCATTCTTGTCGTTGTTGCTTCCCATGCAACTATCCTTTTTTTGTCTGTGAAACCTTACTGATTTAGAGAGGATTTCTTTATTTACATCTTTCATTTGAGAGGTTTTAATTTTCTCTCATTGACCAGCTAAGTAAAATGCCATGTTTCTATTGTGGAAGCCACTCTCCCTCTTTCCAAAACCAGCAGTTTTATCAACTTCCAAAAATTGCAACCCCCACCATCAATAACTTCTCATTCTCTTGCAATTAAGATGAATTTTATATTGAACTTAGAAGTTAAAAAGGCAAAATAATTTTTTTAGGACTTTCTTAGAATAAACTTACAGTGTTCAGTTGCTGCTTTATGGCCAATGGCAGTGTGCAGGGCTAAATGGTGGCCTGTGACACCTGGTTATAGAGAGCAGCAGGTGTTATCTGCATCCATCCCTGGCCTCTCTCAGCCTTAGGGTTTGATAAGCAGGACCTAGATAGAGTGTCCTTGTGTGTAGCATCATGGTGTCACCAGACCAGTGAATGGGCACAGCATTGCTACTGCTCACTATACAGACCAAAGTCATAAACCATAGTTGTATCATGACTTAGGATACTAAAATGTGAAAGCAGAAGTTTGAAAGAGTGTGAATTTCACTATAAATAGGTCCTAGTTTTTCTAAAGTTAATTTTCAGCTATGGATGTATAAAATGTTGTGAGTGTGAATTGTCTATTAGCTTTTCTGATTTCTCAGAGCAATGAGTCCTAATAACAGCTGAATTTAGAGTAGACAACCCTGAGTAAATTTGATAATAGATGAATAATATAGATAATTAGATAAATAATCTTGAGGTGGAACAACTGAAAATAAATGATAGCAAAATGCAGGATCTACATTCTACAAGATGTATCATATCTTCTTCTTCATTAATTTAAGAGAAGTCAGAATAACAATACATTCCTTTTTGCCAAAATTATTAGCCCAGTGCTTACAGTCTGAAAATATCTTGTGAACTTGCAAAAATTCTTGTTTGGGCAATTTCATTCCATTCTTTCACGTTCTTTCCCTAACACCGCTGCAGAGTTTGGCTACAGTGAAAGAGCACAGTCCCATTTGTGCTTCAGTGGTTTGCCCATTACTTCCTTTGCCTTTGTACATTCCCATGCAGAATAGCACCCTCCAAAGCATCTGAGTAAACCCTCTCATTTCATTCCTTCTGACTTCTTTCTGACTGCTGTGGTATAGCACTCCCTTTCAGAAGCAGAGGTCAATTAAATGCAGTCTATGACCTCCATTTGTAATTTTTAACATTCGGGGTGTTTTTTCATCCTCCATTCTTTTCACTATTCTTCCCTCTACTTTTCCATTTTGTGTTTGTGTCTGATCTCACCCACCACTCTGATGACTTCAACCATCTCTTCATTACCAAGGGAATCTCAGTAACTCACCTTTACATGCCTTATTTGCTACTCTTTTTTTGTTTACCAAGTAAATCTGTGACTTGATCCATGCTCATGGCTCTTCCACTCAGTCTGGGTTCCATGTTCCTCATGCCTAGCTTCTTGGTGTCATCTTTGACTTGTTAGTTTTCTTCAGAATTTCTTCAGAATCACCTATTGCCATCTCCAAATTTACCCTAGTTCTGCTACAATCCTCATCCATGACTACACTGTAGCCTGATCTCAGTGTCGTTCAGAAATGCTCTTCTGAATCATCCTCTTTCCTCTTGCTATTGCAGTCAGGGCTTCCTCCACTGACTATCCATCCCTCAGGAACTCTCTTCTCTACCTGCATAATGGTGTATTTTAAGCTATCTCTCACTTTACACATATCTACCCAGGGTGGGTTCTCCCACCGCTAATATATAGAGAGAAATGAATGGCCAGATATTCATGTCATTTTGATCAGAACAGCAAGTGTTTCCTGAATCTTGATGCAAAAGCAGTCCAAGGCTCTAACACAATTTTATGCCATTACTTCCTTCTCTCAAGAGCTCTTAAGGAGCAGTTTTCCAGTTCCAAGCAGAAAACACGTGAAGTATTGTTTATACAAAAATCTAGGTATACCTAACGCACAGGCCTCAGGAAGAGGCAGTTCAAAACTAAATCAGACCACCTCTACAGTTCTTCCCTAAAACTATTGCACAATTAAATGTTTAGGGCTATGACAGAGTTTTATTAAGTGCAGTATCAGACAGTATAAACAAGAGATGGAAACTGAAGATAAAAAGCTCGGCTTGGAGAACTTGTGCAATCAACTTGATAGAAAAAAAAATAAAATGGAGATTTTACTTAAGTGCACAAAGTATAAGGAAGAACATTTCCTCAAATTATCAGAAATGTTGAAAGTCTTTTCATCAGCGAAGGATGAGAAAAAATAGTGCTTAGTACCTTGAGAGACCACACAGGTAGCTCTGTATAGTAACCTACCTCCTCATTAGAAACAACAAGCCATGAAAAAGGAACACAGTGGCTGTATGCTGAAAATGTTGAATAAAACTCCTATATCATTGAAAGAAAATGGGAATTTGTCTGTGGAGCTATTGGCAAAATATGTAGTCACAAGCAGTCATACACTAAGGAAATTCCAACTTTTTCTGGCTATGTACTTTTCTAGCTCTTATTTACCCTCTGACCAGAATTGCTATGCTAATGAAGTGTGACAAAAGTTCATGTTTCATGCAGAGAAACAAAAGGAAATCTTGATCATGTAGAGGAACATCCCTTGAAGAACTTTTACGAAAGGTTAAATGGGATTCTAAGCAACCTGACCTGATTGAAGATGTCCCTTCTCATTGCAGGGGGTTTGGATTAGATGACTTTTGAAGGTCCCTGTCAACCCAGAACATTTTTTGATCCTATGAATATTTTTCTGGAAGTCCCAGAGGCACTGATTAAGTTAGGTTTAATTTTCTGAGTCAAAAATCTGGCAGTAGATATTTCACTCTAAATAGTAATTCCATTCTTATACTACTTCTAAGACCAGTGTGGTCCACTGGAACAAACAATAATGCCCAAAGTTGCAAAGTCTCCATGCTTGTTATCCTCCTCCCCATATTTCCACATAACCTCTGACACTACCAATGTGACCAGACAGATTTTCACATATCTGTGAAAAAAAGTGTACCAGATCCAGTCTGTGAAATGTTGCTCAGTCCAAAGGAGATCTAACAATTAGTATATATAAGGCACTTTCTGAATGCATTCTTATTCTATATTTCAAGTTCATATCCCATTAAAGTTACAGTGTAATATAGACATGAAATATGCCCACAGTTGGTTCACCTGAACTGGTGTTGCTACAGATGAATATTGATTTCAGGATTTATTAAAAAATAGGTGATTATTTGAACAATGCCCCTACAATTTATGAGTTTTGGATGCCATTATAGAGACACTGTGTCTTTTAACATTGCTGTGTGAGGTCCACAATTTGCTGAATGTGGTTGTTAAGTGGGTCCACCAGGTCAGGTAAAATCAAACTATTCCCTTGACAACATTGCTGTTAGTCAAAAAAGACAATGCTGATGAAGGAATACTTTTGTGTCATTCATAGGAGGGAGAGAAAGAAAAGACAAAACAAAGTGGGGTAAAAAAACAAGTCTCAAATTGCCACAAACAACACTTTGGGAGGCAAAGAGATGTGTATATTCCATAGCAAGGCCAGACTAATTCAGCCCACATCTTGGAAGGGCTCATGCCTAAGTTGCTGAGAACTGAAATTAAAGGAAAGGTCAGATATCACTTCTCCTAATGGCTTGGGACAGCTGAATTGTACATACCTGTATCGGGGAAGGAGGAGTTGACAAGGAGCTTGAGTCCAAGAAGAGCAGCAAGATATCAAGGGAATAAAGAACATAGCTGGGCACTGAGACAAAAATCTTAAAGACCACAGAGGCTCAGTGTATTGGGATTAACTGTTTCAGGTGGGGAGGCATTTAGTAATAAAGAGCTCCGCTAGACATGTGGTGGTATGGGCTTTAAATTTCAGTCAACCTAACTTAAGTACATGCCTAACTACTTTCCCAAACAGGTTATAAAAAATTATTTTTAAAATAAATGGTGATTTTACTAAATGTACCCACTCTTCTGGAAAATACACTTTACATTTTTAATATTTTATCTTGACAAGAAAAATATTTTAGGGGTTTAAAGAAAAGATTGGTCAACATCTGTGTATGTTCACATTGTGTAGTAATATGCATCAGTCAGATCAATGTTGCAATGCTGTGCTAATGTCTGGAATTCACATTAAAGTGGTGTCAGAAAGCCTGGAGTTGGAACAGTATTGATGGTAAATGGATATAGGTCATTTGGACCAGAAGACTCAGATTTGCCACACTAGTAAAGCTAACGAAATCAATAAAGGAGCAATCAAAAAAAAAAAAAAGGCAAAAAAACCCCAAACAAACAAAAAAACCCCCAACAACAACAACAACAAAAAACCACTAGAAAAAGGAAGAGTCTAAACTTTTCTAAACACAGATACCAAAAGTAAGCTTCATTTTAAATGTTTTTTCAAGGTTTCACAGAAAAGAAAGTATTTTCGAATATCTGTTTGATCTCAGGCTAGCATTTACTACGATTAATTTCAGTCTTGCTGGAAAAAATGTTGCAGAATAAAATTCCCATTCTATCTCAGCAGTCATTCCCTTCAGCCTGCTTGTTTCACTCCTTTAGAAATGCCTTTCAATTTGTACATCTTTTTTGATGAAATCTAGTCCTACAGGATGCAGGACCCAGGAGCTCTGATAGAAGGACCCAACACCTATCTCGCTGGTGTAATAGCACTGTACTTATTTTAAAAAAACGGGTACAAGACAGGGGGTGAGTTGGGCTGGGGTGTAGATAAGAAACCAGAAAATCAAGAAATATAAGTGTCAAAATATTGTTATATTGCTTGAGTTAAGTGAGATACATTCAGATCCCCACTTAAACTGAATCTCATTGCTCACCATTCTTAATGGGCTCTTCACTCCTCTTCCTGATTCCACAGACTCCTTTACAATACAAAGCATTTCTGCTTATCAGTGACTTTAGTGAAGACCTTTTCATAGAACTTTTAGCAGAGTACAATTTTTGCTATAAGAAAGTCTGACAGATGTTTTACTAAAGTCACCACCAAATATAGCTTCACTACCTCATCATTTTGTTTATTGAAAAAGGAAAGCATTTAGCTTGACTCATGAGATGTATTTGTTTTGCATCTATTTTGCTCACCATATTTATTGTTGCTCTCCTCAAGAGACTGAGTTGAGAGCTTCATGTTCTTCAGTTCACTGGAAGACTTGCCTCATTAGAGGTTATGTATGGAGTCATCTAAACTACATTAGTCACCTTAAAGTTAAGGCTTTAGCCTAGACAGGTTGTCTAAACTCACCCAATAGTCGAGTTATGACCCCTTCCATGTACCCTAAATGCTGTCCCTATAAGGATATCCTGGAACCAATAGCCCAAAACATCCTTTGTGTCTCTACCTATACGAGCTTAAACTAGAGATAGCAGTTTTATCAGCTAAAATTAAGTGACATGTATCCCCACTATGAAAAGACTAAGATAAGATAATAGACTGTCACTTAATTTGAAATATGATGTAGTAGATATTTTATTGTATGTGTACAATAGACAGTTCTAGTACTCTGGTAAGACTGAACTGAACACAATTTGGACTCTGCCTATTTAGTTAAAACAAAATCCACACTGCAACAGCACATAATGAGCACTAGCCTTATCTACAGCAAACTGGTATCCAGGTAACACAGAAACAGTCACTGAAATTGCTCCAGATTTGGACAATGTCCTCAACTGCAGTGTCAAGCAGCCTGAGTGGAGGCATGCCGTGACAGCTGCACTGAGGCCACACTAGGTGAGGGACAGACCCAGGGACTGTTCAAGCAATGTAGTCAAAAGAGCAAGAGTTGTACCCGTGGCTAAAGCCAAATTTGGTGTTTTCATATACATCTTCCTCTGACTTCATTGTCTCTGGCCTTCTTGTATGATTTACATTAACTTCTAATAATTGTGACAGAACCACAATGCCCAAAGGTTTTGGTTAGAAGACTGCTAGGTAAGGTCTCTACAGATCTATCAGTGTTGCCCTGACTGCAAAAGCATTATCAGATTTTCTTGAGATGGAGGAAGAGACAGATAACTGTAATTAGTAAATAATATCAATTTAACTAGGTGAAGGGGTGCTTGCTTCCATCACTTCAACTCATTCTTACAGGCTTTAAGACAGAGATGAAAGATGAATGTGACAGAACAGAAAGATCTTACAGTAAGCAAGTAATGCTGTTAACATAAACAGGAGCTCTGTTCTAGAATATAAAGATCCACCATAATTGTCCAAGTTGCTTGAGAAGCTGCATATGCTTCAGTGCACCACAAATTGCTTAAATTATTCATGGTAGGGACAAAATAGCTCAAAACTAGGGGGCTGTCTTAGTTTATACCTAGAAGTCATTTTCCATCCAAAACAAAGACACACCTGGTCAGCATTTTGTAGCAATCTTAATAAAAGTTGCTTTATGATTGAGCACATGCCGAAGGCTGTTTGTCCAGTTTTCTGCAAATCCCAGCTGATGCAAAGAGAAGAGTACAAAAACTTTGCTATGTAAAAGGTAAGACATCACTGGTATTACTGAAGAAGGTATCTGTCAGGCATGAACCAGGACTTTCAGAAACAGGCTATGTTCCACATCTCACAACCCAGTATGGATCATATAGCAGTCAATATACCATCAAAGATTCTAAAACAAATAAACATACACCTTACCTTCAGAAGATTTTCCTCTGGTTTCATTATCAGCTACAACAGAGCCAATGTTTCAGGAGCAGAGAAAGATGACTAATTTGCACGTCATGTTCTGCATACTGTCGTAACCTGCCTGTCTTAACTGCAAGCACTTCCTTGAGAATAAAGCTAATGTTATTATTTAGTACTAATATTATTAAATCTCTTGGCAGAGGATTGCACAATCTGCTCTCATTTCAGTCACTCAACAAAGGCTTGTAAAAAAGACGCAAGAGGAAGTAATCTACCCATTCACAGATTAAAACTGGAAGTGCCAACCTAATGCATTTTGACATTTGCCTGGCAGGAAAGTTTGGTAGAGCATCAGAGAGCCTCTGACTGTACACAGGTTCTCAAGCACAGGGAAAGACACATGTCCCAGCCTACCGCCTTTCTAGAGACCACCCACGCTATCACTAACAAATTTTGGTGAAAAGTGCTAGGGAAAAGGGCATTGTTAATATCAATGCACCTTTCCCTAGATTGGTTCTTCTCTCCCATAAGGAGTAAGAAAGGCTGCTGATTATTTGCCAGAGGACACTGAGACATAGCAAAGGTGAGATTCAGGTGGCTGAGGGCAGATGTGAACTAGCATGTCTCTGCAAGTGGATCTATGATACCCACACTCAGTTGCAGACCTACCGCAGCCCTCTGGGTGACTAGAGAGGAATCACTTATTACGGTATTCATCTTATCCAAATTTAGACTCCCGCAGTATAAACGTCTACATAGAAGCAAGTCACCCGGTGCACTTTTTGTAGTCAACAGAGAGAAATAGATACTTCTAGGGTGCAATTAATCTCATCCTAAAGAAGACATCTTCTAGGTGATTTATGCCTTAAAAGTACCTGGTTTTCCCTGACTATAAAGGGAGTCTGAGGTGATTTTTGCCATATGGACACCTCAGACATGAACAAATAATATATCTAACAGAGCCATAAAGCCATTGATATTTCACACAGCCTGCAGTTAGTATAAATGTTTGGTCAATAATAACTCGAGCTGAACTCAGACAGTTGACCTAGAGGTGAATGGCTCTGTATTCCATTACTAAGTCTCTGAATCATCCAGTGTCTCTTTTCTTTTTAAGTAAAGTCTCTCCCTGGGTTTTGGATGTCACTTAATGGAATGTGGATATTAAATGTATGTAAATCCATAACATTTTTGGATAGAGCTGCATTCCGCTGTGTCCCATTATAAACATGATCCCATCCTCCTCTTTGGGGCTGTCAATTTGTCAGGCAGAGGAGCCTGTGGACTCCCAAAGCAAATCCTTGTACTTTCAACAAACTATTGCTGCCAAAATGAAAGTTCCCAATGAAAACAGTTCTTGTATGGAGACTATCAGAGAGACCCTCTTAAGCCATGTTTTTTATATCCTGGGATGATAGGAATTCCTTTACCAAAAGTAGTGCAGCTTGGTTTTTTTTCCCCAGGTTGTTCATTTCCATTTTATTCCTATTCCTGTTCTCAGAATTCTCTTTCTTTTTTCATGGAAGTACCTTCTATCATCTCCACTTTTGTTTCACATTATTTTTCTGCACATTATTTTACACTTTTCATCAGAACTTCCACTTCAGTTGTAAAATATTATCAGGGTTTTTGTGAAAGATTTATTGTTGCACTTTTGCCTTCAATCTAGCAGTAAACATCCAGGGCAGAATATTGTTATTATTAATTTCTGTTTAAAGAGGTTAATACACCTGTATCTTCACTTAATATCCAAATTCCAGGCACTGTTACTTCCCAGGTCTCTCTTAGTGGAATGTGGATAAAAAACTCTGTTAAATTCACAGTACCTGTGTGTTAAATTGCTTTGCATTTTAAACATAATTCTACTGCAATACACAACCTGTGTTTGTGTAGCATGATCTAGATAACCATCTTCACCAGCATCCAACAAACAGATCCAGAATTCCATCTGGTCAGGTCAGTTTTCCAGTGACCCACTTCAAATGAAGTACTTCAAGACACTTCTCAAGCCAAATTTTTTTAAAGGAGCTGCAAAACAGACCTACCTTTCTGAAGCCTTCTCTGCACTTCCACTGGGATGATTGTGTACCCTAGACCATGCATAGAACACAGTGTTTCTCTTCTTCTGAGGACCAGTTGTTATCTGAAACATTACCCAAATAAATAATATAATCTTCTGTTTGTACTGTAAATTCCTGTAAGATTTAAGCAGAATGATGTTATCAATAATAACAATTCTTCAAATGCAGCTAATCCTCATCCTCAGGGTTTTCAGCAGTTGCCTGTATTAGACAGAAACCAGTATCTCAAGCAGGTTACTTCTGCAAACCAGAGGAGTACAACTGAAAAACGGAGCTTTGAAGTTGCCCGTCTCCAGGCACGTCTCTGAAGTGCAGAATTTTCCTGGAGAAACAGTTCCAATTAGACATTATCTTCCATGTACCTGAAGTTATATGAGAACTGTGACTTCCTGGCTCAAATGCACCTCTAAATCTATTCTTAACAAATAGACTAATTCTTAGTTTCTCTCCACTTGTTTCCTTTGGAGATACAGACACTTTCAGGGCTACAGCAAGTTTGAAGTTTTCTCTGCATTTTTCTGATGTAGTACTGACATTCATGTAATAAAAATCTTGGGGACTAGAACAAGAATTATTTTTCCTTGCATTTGTATTTTAAGCATAATGAAGTCTCTATACCCGTTACTCCAGACACACCCAGATCCTCTTGCTGGACCAAACCTGTTCAAGCTGGGATACTGATCCTTCCCCATCCTGTTGTGGGACTTGGTGGAGCAGACTTCTCACCCACCTCTCACACTTTGGCTCCCTTTCTGGAGAAGGATGTGGAGCAACTGACTGGTCCATGCTGTGTGTCATCAGGATGTGGGAGCAGGAGTAACATCATGCTGTGCAGCTCAGCCCATAAACACAGCCTTTGCACATGCAGTTGGATGGCTGCTGTCTCTCTGACATAATAACCCAGGACATCAGGTTGTCTTTGCTCTGTGCTCCCAGAACAACTTGTTTGCTTCAATTTACAGGCATTTAGAGTTTCTGTAGTTAAATCCAAATACAAAGGCCAATTATTCAGGTTATTATATTCACCATAGTAGCCATAAAAATGCAAGTAAAATACATATCTACATCTTTTTGAGACATAAATGACATTTTTGAGACTGGGTAACTGCTCAATGCCAGTCTCAGATACAAATGGAAAAATGAACTAACTTCTTTTCCCTGTCCCACATGCCCAGAACATGAAATGGCTGTCAGATCATTTATTTTATTATATACTGTGAATCTTTAAGACTAATAGAGAACATGGCCAGATCCTCACTGCTTTCAGTTGAGATGTGCTAGTTTCCTTCCATGCAGGAGGTTCAAAAATACTTCACTTCCATTAGCTTGCAAACCAGTGTTGCCTTGTGGAAACATTCCCTATCTCGTATAGTTGCATATGATCTGGGTGTAACCCATTTCCTATTTGCCCCTGAGCACTTCTGGAGAGCTATAACATAACAGTCGACAATATTATCACCTTTTATTTCCCTCCATTTGGTCATTTCCTTGCTGTTGCTCAGAAGAGGAACCAGAAACTAAAGGTGAAGCTGCGCAGTGAAAAACTTGAACCCTTTATACCTTCCATTTCCCCCTGCATTCCTCCCTCCAGTTTTCCTCCCTGATTTCTTTCCTTCCAGATACTCTGCCAGGAAGAGAAATATGATTTTTGTCATAGAAAATCTGTTACCCTACTAAGCTTTGAGGATCTACTAATGTGAACACTACTTAAGTACATATATAGGGGTACATATGTATAAGTATAGGTGCATATGTATAAACATAATTGCTCACGCCTAAGGTTGACCAAGGAAATTTTTGCATTTGGCTTTTACAAATAGCTATGATTAACTTCACGACTTTTGAATGGCCTGGGGTTTTTTTCTATTCTCATATCCCCAGTCAAAAACACATCTGTGAACTTCAATAGAGATGCTTATCTGGATCAAAGTTATTCAGCATATATGTTAGTTATTATAAGAGAATGTTTGCAAGAAACACAAAAGGAGTCTTTTTTGCACTGAAATCTCTCACACCTAGTCTTCCAAAAATCTAGTCTCTAGATTTCATCACACAGAACAGAGAAAAAATACGAAGTAAACTTTGGATTATTTTTTTAAAACGAGTTCTTCAAATTTTAGGTCTTTTTCTCATAGTGGATCATGTACTGATCCTGAATTGCCACATCATGAGGCAGACATGTCTTCCACTGCTGAATGCAGCTTTTCCCTGTCCCAGACATGTCCAGAAAGAGATCATGACCTAGGAAAAGTGTAAACATAAACTCACTCTGGAGACAACATTTATGTTCAGATTTTCAATTTTGCTCTTCTTTTGTCAGAGGAGTTTGCAAAAGGTGAAATATTTTCATATACACTCAGAGTGAATTATGTCTATCTTCATGCTGACAATGGAGAAAGGAGATTGAATGGACAGAACTTTACAAGCTAAGCTCACAATTAAATTTTTTTAAAATTCAGAATAAGAAATGAGAAATGAAAATATGCTATGTAGGTAAGGACTCCAGCCACAGCAGCGTCTTACCATGGGTAAGAGAAGTGTCGTTGCTTTAAGTGTCCAGTAATTGCTTTATTGGAAATTTGTATTTCCAGAAGGCAATTTCTGACTTGCATTGCATATTAGCTAGGGCATTATGTTAAATACTATGACATGCAACTACTGACTTCTGAAAGGTTTCCCAAATTTATTTATTCTTTTCTACTGTGATGTTTCTGTAAGTGGACACTTCCAAAGAAAGATTTTATTAAATCAATTCAAAATATGGTATGACTTCCAAAAGATATCAGAGACTAAACCAGGCACTCTTGAAATTTAGCAGTTCTCATTAGAAATCATTTTAGGAAAAGAAAAATTAAACCCATTCAAGTTGCATGGATTCAAAATGTCTGAAATGAATTTAAATACCTTTGATGCTTCTGAGATTTTGTTAGAAGCTCCAGATTTTTAATGTTTCACATTTCTTTGTGATTAAATGATAACATATACAATATAACATTATAATAAATACAATTAAACTGTGTCATAGTTTTATTTTGATTTACTAAACACCAGTTGACATCATTGTCAGGCAGAAAAGCAGGAAGGCAATGAATTTATGAATTTATGAATGGAAAGTGGTGCAATGTGGAGAAAGGTTGACTTTCACACAGCAGTTTGGGCGCAGTGCCTTCCTCAATGGATGTCTGGGTAAAAAAAACCAAACCAAACAAAAACAAACACACCACCAACAACCAAACAAACCCCAAACAAACAAAATTTCTTTTCCCTAATTCTGTTAACTAATGTCATGTGGCTTTTTTCTTTACATTCTTGGCAATTTGATGTCTGAAAAAGGGAAATCTGAATATGCATTACTTTAAACCAAGCAGAGTTCACCAAATGTTCCAAACAGTCATGAAGATGAATGTATAGCCTTATTAAAAGACTGATGCCAAATCTTCCTCAGCCTTACAGGTCGTACCTTCTGCTCTTCCTGTTGAACTCTTCCAGGTTCTTTCAAATTTGCCTAAAACATTCCCAAAATGTCATTGCTCTTGTTTACACTGTCTTGGCTGCTATGATAGATCCCAAGGACCCACCAAAGCCTCACTGGACAGAAAGATTGCACCTTGCATCTTCCTCACAGCAGCCCGGTAGTGCTTCCCAGAAGAGGATTTTCTGTTTCTGCATCACCTTTACATTTCTGACTCACCACATATGACATCCATTCTCCTTTTCTACTGTCTGGCTGCTTGTCTGCCCTGTTAAACTGAAACCACTACACTGCTCTAGGCATCAGCTCCATGGCCTTTTACTTTTCATCTCACTGATATTGGATCATCCACCTAATTTATTAAGACCACTTTAAATTCTGATCATGTACTACAAACTGCTTGTAATGTCTTCAGCAAATGTATCAAGTTCTTTTTTAAATTGAAAGTCAAGACTTTAGCAAGAAATGCTCTCCACCTCCCACTCCTGTAAGACTACACTTGGAGCCACACCTAACCAGCACACTACTTATGCTTTTGAAAGCCTCTGAAGTTTTTGAAAGGAGTATTTCAAACAGCTGTTCAATCAGTTTAGGCTGACAACTCTAGGTTTATTTCCTCAGCTTTGCAGGAGACTTGTGTGGGATAAGTCTGTCTAAATCAGAGAGACATCCCATATGCAGCTTTTCTCTTATTCTTTAAATCAAATGCTCTCAAAGAAGGAATTAGGATTGATCTGACACAGTGTAATTTTTTGGAGGCTTAGGTGGGCTATTTTAACTCTTTAGGACCCTCTTGCAACTTATTTATTGTTTATTTCATAAATTAATTCAGAACATTTCCAGGGGCTCCTATAAGGGATTGATTATATCTTTCTGATTTTTTCAGAAGAACCATATTTACATCTTTTCACTGTGAAGACTTACCAATGGTTCAGAGTTTATACAGGATTGTTTATCAGGTCTTGACAGTCTGAATACATCTACTCTTTAGCATGTTCTCATCCTTTATTTCTCCTGAGCTCTTGCGCTCTCAATAAAGTTAAGCAGAACCAAACATTAAATATTTTAGACTTCTTTACACCATGTCTGTCTTGCTCGTCTTTCTTATTACATAGGATCTGTACTGTTCTGTTACTATTTGAACTGAAACATCTAGAAGATATTACTTCAAGCAGGATCATAAGATTTACTAGTGGCAAGGAAGCCTTTCTCACCTGATTACCCTGTGTAAATACTCAGGAGAAGTCTTTAGCAAACATTTCACCTGTGGTACAGCAGCAACAGCAGAGGCAGAATGTGGCCTTTGACTGAGGCACCATCAGATCAGTGAGGCTATTTTGAACTGAGGCACCTCTGAACCCGCCAGCAAAGTGAGTGATTTGCCACCAGATCAAGGAAGAGCAGCTCAGCACTTGACAGCACTCATTAGTTGATGCTTCAGAACAATTTCTCCAGGGATTGTAGAGATTTGAAGAACACTGAAAAGGGATTTTTCATTTTAGCCTCTGCTATTTACTGCAAGAGATAATGGGAGACACAACTGTGCTGAGGAGAACCTCTGTGATACGCATGTCCAGTTCCCAAGACCTACATCAAAACATTAGCTGTTTAACCAGGACTTTTAAATATTTCCAATTGGTAGGAATCTTTAGCTGTTATAATTCCCTTTCTTTCACACTTCTTTCATCTCATTTTGGTTCCCTGCTGTATTTCACATTCCTAATCGGATCATCAAAAGCAAGGAAGGTGACTCAGTTTCACTGTGGAAAGAACGAGCCCATATCCATCTTGATAGGGGAGTCTGCATGTCCCCACAGTGCTGTGTCCATGCTAGTACAGAGATGCTCCCCATATCCCCAAACACCCTGTTGTATCCCACCCTTCTCTCAGCAAGCAGGCATCCCCACATTCATAGACCCAGAGCATTTCCCCCCAATGTTTACTCTGCTAATTGCCTCCACATCTGCCCCAGGCCCTCCCTCATTCCCACTGGCAAGCCCTGCCGAACACTGCCCAGAAAAGGGATCTCCTTCTCCTCTACATAGACCAGGCATGGTGCTTGGGGCTGGCACATGGCATCCCCACAGGACCATGGCCTGCCAGTGAGCAGCTGTGGCAAGGCCCATTGCCAGTTGTGGGAAGGCATGTCACCCTTTTTGGAGGAGAAATAAAGTACTTTTGGCAGCAGGTTCCCCTGTGGTGACTGGCCCCACATCCCTCCTGTGCAGCAGGCAGATGGTGGTCGTGCAGGCACCCAGCCAGCACCCCAAGGCCCCCATGGCCCCAGCCCCGCTCAGCTGCTGTCACCACTTGTCAGACTAGGAGTCATTTTTCAAGTACCGCTAACACGGGTGAAGCAAATGCACCAAAGGGCAAACTGTGTTTTTCAGCATTAGTAGCTGTGAGACCAGAAGCTCCTGAAGTGCAGGAGGTGGGTGAATCTGACTCACTGCCTGGTGAAGCACTGGCAGAACTAAGCAACCACACTGACGGTGTCTTGGCTTTCTGCACAGATAAATGGTGCAACAAAGACATACTAGGTGAAAAAGGAAAAGGATTTGAGGTTTTCTTTAAGTGTAGATCACCTTAATGATAAGTTTTCCTACAAATCTGCAGAGTGCAAACACTGTAACCTTGTGCTGAAATGTGAGAAGAAAGTGCTTTGTCAGTTCTTAACCTAGCTTGACACCTGCGCCCTCACTGCTGCTGCTGCAAAGGCCTGGACTTACACAGCGCTGAGTCTGGCATGGGAAAAGGACGCTTGGATAGTGCCGTGGTAATTCATGCATGAGAGGATACTCAAAAGAAGATAAAGTAAGCATGAAAGTCTCTACCCACTTACAATCTAAAGCCAAAATAAAGATATTGAGGCAAAGACCACCTTGAAGGCTGCTACATCCACACAGCAGCACCAGTGTTATGCTGGACTCCTGGGGGCCAGGTTGGCAGCCCAAGCAAACAGCTTGCAGCTTGCCTCTTTTATTCCTCATGTTAGCAAGAAAGTGAGCTCCACACTATATGGCCTCACCTTGTGGGACTGATCACAGGTAACCTCTCAAGCAGACAGAGGCACTGCTGGGGAAGTGCCTTTGTCTTGCTCATGGCATATCTGCTAGGATGGAGCAAAGTCATCACTACTGCCTGGGCATGTGGGAACAGAGCTCACCACTGCAAGGTCTGAACATGAGCTGGAGCAGGTCAGGGGTGAGCAGCAAGCAGAGGAGATAAGGGCATGACAAGACTGGCAGATTCGGATCATCTGGGCTGCAGGGTGCAAGGGCGTGTGCAGAGGTTGGAGCTGCAGTTGGAGCTATTGTTCTAGAGTTGTTTAGAAAAGGTATATTTCAGAACTCCTGGAAATTAAGAGAAAAGTTGAAAAGGCATTTCTTTTTCATTTAAAGTTATTGAACATGATTATGCTTGGAGACAGCTATTCTGGAAATTAAAGAGTTTTTAGGATCCATGCTACCAGTTTTGACAGCCAGACCTAGAGCAAGTAGCCACAGAAAGAGGCAAGGTGTTTTCCTGGGGCACTAGCATTGACTGAGATGTGGTTTTCCCAGTGATATGAGCAAAGGCTTCTGTAACATTGATCAGGCATAACCTTCCCTCTCATCCTGAATGCGCCTTGTCAAAATGAGGCCACACTGGTCATCAGGACTCAGGATCACATAAAATAATGCCATAAAAGGGAGCTGTGATTTTTTGCACACATGCATTACACCATTTTTAGCATCTAAAATTTGGATTCAAATATTTTTTTCTTAGTCAATTAGCCAGTTTTTGTTGTCTAGGATTTCCTAAAACTTGTCCATAAGGGTTTTATCTTCACCTGAAGTTGTGCTAGTTACATTTAATCTGATTTTAGTGTAGATAGGCTAATAGACTTTTGATAATGTAAATCGTCTTGAAAAAGGGCTAATTTTAAGGTTCCAAAAAACAGTTGACACGCTATGGTCATGAATTAGCTCAATTTGTTAGAGAATGGCACTAATAATGCCAATGTCATGGACTTGATCCCTGTACAGCTATTCTCTGAAGAGACAATCCTTCCAATTCAGACTATTCTGTGATTTTCCTTCAAGGCTGTAGTACAAAGCAAGGTGCATTATCTAGGTGTAATCTTGGGTTTAGAAGTCACTCCTCAAGCCTTCAAGAGATGTGAAACAGTGAGTTTTCTATCTGTGGAAAATGGTCTTCACAAATCATTGCCTTTATTATAAAGATTCAAGCTGTAAGGCAGATGGACGGGATATTTGACCCCCCTTATTCCCTTCTAAATTCAGCTGGATCTTTTAGGGCCCTGCATATGTGTTGGTGCTGCCTCGTAGATACTGATACCATTCCCAGAGGGGCTCTTGCTTGGCATGTCAAACAAGATAATGTGATTACATATTTCTTTGACTGAATGAAGGTGGTTTTCCAGTCAAAGGGGAAGAAAGCTGTAGATTTTCAAAGTCAAGGTCATGTGTCCCATATTTCATCTACTATGCAAGTTAGCTGGTAACCTCAGCATATATTTATGAAAAAATACATAGATTATTACTTATTGGTATTAAAATATCTCTGAAAGTGTTTTGAAACTTCGTGGCTGATAAGACTCATCTTTTTTGCTGAGATGTATCAGATACCTGTTCTATATATACACATTCATTCTACAGTAGGATAGAAGGAAAAATCTATTTGTAGTTCAAAGAATATCCTATGTTCTCTCATGTGGCTACTGAGCCTCCTCTGAGCTTTTTTTGTTTGTTTGTTTGTTTGTTTTTTGTTGGTTTTTGGGTTTTGGGTTTGTTTTTTTTTTTTGTTATTTGGCAAAACCAAAACAGAAGTTATATAAAATGAGTTTCTTTGGTGGAAATTGTTGGTTTAGGTCTGGCAAAATACGACATCCACAAAACCAGATCTGAGTCTCCTGAACAAAATCTTGCTTTACGGGTATGTGCAAACTCATTCATCCCAGCAATCTGGAAGATGAAAGACTTCATTTTCTGGTAACCCTAGGATTCAAAGGCACTGCACCAAATAAATATTTTCAAGCATAAAAATATCATGAAGACTCTCAAAAGCCGCTTAAATACTACTATTTTTTTAACTCTCTGTGTTCATTGAGCAATTTTGTGTGTTCATGAATAACTCACAAAGAAGGAACTAAAAGATTATTCCTGCTCGTAAAGCTTGAAGTGTACAGTCAGGAAGCAGAAAGACCATACCATTAAGCTGGCCAACCATGTGGCACAAGCAGAAATCAACCCACAGCAAATATTCAGAGAAGCCATTTTTCCATTAGCCCACAGGCCAAAAAAAAATGCTACTATGGTATCTAAAGATTTGGAAAAGTCAGTTACTTTACAGACAATTTATAAACATGAAAAAAGTGTGTGATGTCCAGGTTTATCAACTAAATTATTACCTTCAAAGAATGTCACACAGCCATTTGTTCAGCCTGTCACGCCTTTGAAGAACAGAGTATTGGTACGGTGCCCCTTCCCAGGTCTGAGGACACCTGAGACCACAAAATAACCACTGTTCTGTCTGTCTGTAAGCGGCAGGATCTGTTACTGCTCAGAGTCCTCTTGGATTCCTGCCTCACCAAAGAAGCTTGAAACCAAACAATGCTCTTTAGATTTGGAGAACTTGATCCTTGAGCACATGGTGAAGCGCCGAACGCACCCGTGCAGCAGCCCCTGTCGGTACCCACCCCCTTCATGCAGCCAGTAATGCTCCTCTGGCTTAAGAATGCTTGTGTGAGTTTTACAAAGTGGCTTGAGATCACTGGATGGAAGAGGCTGTGCAAGTATAATAGACTATCTTTCAAGTTGTTACTTGTGGGTGTCATAACAATGCTGAATTCAACAGTACAGGAATAAATTTTTATCTGCAAATCCTGGAACACAAGAGAATCAGTTTAATTAAAACGAAAGTGAGTGACTGATGCTTAACTTGTGTAGCAAGAGAGTAAATTCTGTTTAATGGAGTGGTATTTTACCTTTCATAATTTATAAAGTGGCATTTAGATATTAAAGTGTAGGTGAAATTTTAAACTTCAGTGTATAAAAAGGGATTTCACTAATTAAAGTTTTAAAGCTATGAATATAATTTTAATTTAAAAGCTATTTTTATGCTGAATTTAGATACATTGAAAGATTTGGTTTGTTTTTAATAAAACATCCTTTTTGATCAGAAATTCCTGGAGAATTTAACATGATTGTCTGTTTACTTGGACGTCAGATGTAAGGCTGAGTCTTCTAAACACTTAGGCACGTGCTTAACTTGACATCAGCAAGACCACCCCTGTGCATGAAGCTAACCATGTGCAATGACATTTTTAGGACTGGCATCTAGCAGTCTCTTGGAAACTCCAGTCTTATCCTTTGGAAAGGTTTTCAGTTCAAGTGGAAAAAAGGAGTTGAAGGTGGAGAGCACTGATGAGAAAGAACAGCATAATGTTACTCTTACATAATTTGAAGCGAACATAAATAACAGAGTATTTTCTATTTTTTTTTTTTCTCTTTATGTCTTCAGGGTAGGTATCAACTATAATTCTGAGGGCTCCTTTGGGATCATCTCATGATCTTGGACCATTGCCACAGATTTTGGTGCTGATCTGAAGCCCCTGAGGATTTGAGTCATCTTTCCAAACTAGCTACGGAATGATTCCCACTGAAATTAACAGCATTTGAAGAACAGATAGCCAAGTCAGGAAAAAATTATATCCACACATATCAGATTAAAGATTTGTGGCCACTTCTAGGCAGATGTTAAATAAGGAACATAGAAGGGATGTGCTGTGTGGAATGCTCAGTAGCTCTCACAAATTGAAATCTACCTTGGAGAGAATGAACTGGCAAGGGTTTTAGGAACTTTTCCCTAAAGGGTGGCATCTTAAAAAGTTGTTCATTACAGGCTAATTACTCACCTGAAAGCTCTTCACTACTCTGAAGTGAAACGACTCTTAGTCATTTCATGTACTCTCCCCATGGAAGATCTTCTTAACAGAAAAATTGCGAATTCACTAATTTCCTCTTTATCACTCCTTTTAGGTTTCAGTTTCTCCTTTTTGCACTCAGGGCCTGGCAGAGCTTCACAGATCTTTTGGCATGTTTCCATTCTCCTCAGTTGCTCTGTCAAAGATGTCAGCTTTTGGACAGCTGAATTTCTCTTCCAAGCATTCCGTGTCCTCCAGGCTGTTCCCTGCATACACACAGTGACTTCCTAATCTTGGTGCCTCAGGAAGTGATACCTTCCTGCTCAGCACAGAAAGCTGTCTCCCATCAGCTCCACTACACACAGGATGAACCTAACAACTTGCACAGCTACTCCTCATCTATATTTAGATGTACAGTGTCATCCTAGTTTTTCTAAAACCTAGACTTCTATTTTGCAGCAGTACATGTATCATCATCAAACACAAGAATGACAATCACAAAGTAGAGCCAAATATATTCATAAATACATATATGCACAGAGTAGACATGCAGAGTAATTTTTTTAGGCGAATTATTTTTATTAGGTGCTACCAACTCTCTTCACCTCCTCTGAATTTTCAGATTTTTCCCAAGATATACACTGTCACTAGTCAAAGGTCAAAGTGCTGGCACTGGCAAGGAAGCAGCATCTCTTTGCAATGTTCAGAGTGTGTAGAGCTCCTCTGTGTACCAGCAAAACTGCTTCCCATTCCACCCTCAGTTTAACCCTTTCATGTGCATTGTCTTGCTCAGAATCCCACAACACCTTCATAAAGAGTGGCCCCACCTGAGAGATCTCAGCTTTTCACAACAATGGCCTCCTGTTCCCTTCTCTCCTCTTCTTGGACTACTAATCTTAAATTCCAGCAGGTACCATCTGGACAGTTTTTCCCAGGATGCTTATGAGTTCTAGCTGTTATGATTAATATGCTATACCACTTGACTTCTCAGAGTACAGGAAATCTGCTACATGAAGGCAGAATGGTTATCAGAATACCATTTACCAAGTCATAGCTTCTTTTAGGATATATACGGGAGAGGCCTGATCAAATCATTCCCAGTCAGAGATAATGCAGCACTATGACACCTGGCATTTGCACAAGCCGCATTTTGAACAGGGCCAGCTACCTCTCACCTTTTTTCCAAAAAAAAAAAAAAAAAAGACAAGACAAGCAAATATTGAGGCTGTATTAAAAGAAAAACATGAGGGAATTGGAAAACCTCTGTGATTCATAAAGATGGAAGAGATGAAGCAGAAAAATATGAGAAAGAACTTTCAGAGAAACAGTGACCATGATACGGAAGAAAAATTTTGGAAAACTTTGACCAAAATCCTAAGTGACAAAATATTGAAAGTAAAAGAAAAACTGAGACTGAATGTATATAGTCCTTTTTATTTTTTCACCTAGCCATAAATATTTGATACTCAAATTTGATGAGATTTCCAAAACCATACAAAACCTGCATGTTCATTTATTTTAGCTAGGGTATACCTCTGGAGAGATGATCAGGTGCCCAACTGATCATGTGCTCTGGAGAAGAGTATCTTCATTTAGGCTATTGTGATAACTCAATTACCTGTAGAAAAACTATTAGTGATTGACAGTAGATAGTAGATTCATTTGAGTCTGTTTTGCGAATTACATTCCCAACTGGGTTTGGAGATACACTGGATTTAGCATCTAATAATTTTCTGGTGTTTCTTGGGACTAGGTTACATTTGAGCATATTGTTTTCTTAGGAGTCGGGTAAGAAAACCTTCCTCATAACTTACACATGGCTTAAAATACAAAACTGAATGCTAAATAAGAATTTTGCTATAACAATAACGTATAAAAACTTGGGTTTTGTATTTGCATTTGTCAAACACCACTGTTAGTAGTGAAATTAGGAATTTGACCTTTATCACAATGTTTGGTTTATGCTGAGTTTAAATAATTTATTTTAGACACTTGGAATCCATAGGTAGCAATTTGTAAGTCTTATGAGTCACTGTTGATATTTTGATGGTGTGTGGGTTTTGTTGGTTTATTCACTCTGCTCTCTTTGCCATATACAGTGTATTTTCTTGTTCAGTTTTCAGAAATAGTAAATCCGTGGATATTAAATGCCTTTGATTTTCCAGCACTGCTTAAAGAATACAGTAGTTAATGTCCTTTCAAAACCACCAGAAAATAAAGTTCAAAACGAATACAAAGATTGTTCATACTAGAGAAGGCAGTATTAGCCCAGTCCCAGAGGAGTGTCCCTCCTTCAGGCTTCACAGATCTAGATCCAAAGTGGAAACCACACCAGCTGAATTTGTGAGGCAAGAGCTACATTGGGGTAATGAGAGTCACCACATGACAGAATAGAAACAGCTTAGAAAACTGCAGCACTGGGGCATTAACACAATCCTCAGCTGTACGGTCAGATTTTCATTTTTTGTCTACTGGAAATGTTGCAGTGAAGCTAAGCTCACTTATCCTAGCTGAAGATCTCTTGCTTTAGAGCTTTGGGCTACCCTGGTGACTTACAACTACATGCTTATACATATAAGAGGATTTGTTCTACACAAGTTATTGACTGATATTTCATTAACATAAGAAAGAAAGGTATGTTGATGTATTGGATGTAACCTCTAAAATCCGTCTCAGAGAGGTTACTGGAATTCCTGGGGGGGGTTGTGCTTTATGTCTGTTCTACTTAATGGTTGCTATTCTTGCAGAGGAAGAGAGCTCAGTCTTGCCATAGCATTGCCTTCCTTAGCACAGAAGTCAGGAAGGAGACTTTGGACTCCTGCAGAACCTCTTGCCAGAGTTTCTGTATACAGTAATCCTTTTCAAGAACTGTTTCACTGAAAGTGAATCACACTGCTCATGTCCTGACTGTTCAGACCAGCTTGGCCACAAATATTTGAGTGGGAGTCTTACAGGTATAAATGCTCAAGAGAAGTCACTTGAGTAACTGGAGGATGAGTTGTGCTATAGAGATGTACAGGTGCATGTTGGGCTTCTAAACCTGTGAAATGTGAACAACTCATATGGTAAATGCTACTTCCAAAAAGGAAGACAAGTTTTTTCAGGTTGACTTTTCACTTTCTATCAAAAAGAAAAGCCTCTTCTTACCAGCTGCGTCCCTGACAAAGGACCTGGCAAACCTCAAGGAATATCTCTGCCTACATGAGCCCAGGGCCTGACAAAAAGCTAGAAGATACTGCTGGCACTGCTCAGACAGCATGCTTCCCTCTCCACCCTGATGGTGTCCAAATAAATTTGAGGCATTGGTGGCCTGGAGATGGCACATATGATGAGGATCCTCTCTGCTTTTCAGATATACCTATGAGTCTAAGAGGGAACTTCTAAGGATATACATCAATGACCAGAACGACAGAAATTTTTTAATTCACTAGGAAGTATTTTCTGTCCCTCCAAATCAAGTGCATGTCAGATCATTCAGACATTCTCACTGGCTGTCCCACCCAAAGCTGTTCAGCCACACTGATTGCTGCATTTTGTCATCAGGTGGTACATTAGCACTATTACCTCCTGGAATCTTTCTCTCATTTGTACTGTCCCAGCACAGTCCTCCAGCCTTTCCTTCAGGGAACATGGCTAAAGCCTCTCTGGCTCTGGGAGGTACTATGACATTCTAGACATAGTCCAAATAGAGTCAACCTTAGCAGCTAGAAGGAAGAACAGGAGAATACTCTCTAAGTCTTTATTGATAACAATATCATGAATGTCTGTTAGTATAGCTCCAAGAGTGCTCAAAAAAGTGCTAAAATAGTAATATTCATTCCTGGAGAGAGAGCAAAAACCCCTTGTTCCTGAAATTTCCTCCTTGGAGCAGTTATTCCTGTCATCCATATATCTTGATTGTATATCTTTCAATTATTTACATTATTTGCTATAGATTTCTTTGATAAGACTTATGATCTCCAGGCTGAATTTCTGAAAAGAATGTTTTCATCAGGGAAACATGCAGGACATCTTCACTGTAGTTCAGCCATTTGTCAAGGAACAGACCATGTGTTACAAATATTTAACAAGGTATTTAACACACCCCACTACATAGTACTTTAGGAGATCTCAAAACATGTCTTTTCAGGCAGAGTTTACTCCAGTGGCCTGCCCAAAGATATAAAATAATGATCTTGCACTCGCCCACTGATCCAGGATGCCCACTTCTCCAAGGCTTGACTGGTTTTTTATCTTAGAGGGGAAGTACAATCTGGATTGTGTAAGGCATTGTAAAACCTCCACCAGATAATTTTTTTTGAGTTTCATTTTCTGATAAGAAGTTATGTTTTGGGCTGGCAACTCCCACAAGCCAGAGTCAGGAGGAGCACATGCAGTTTTCCCTCTGTCTCTGCCCAACATCCCAGGGGTGAGAGGGTCTCCCATGACACTGCCTGGGTGACACCACCCATCTGATATGTCTATCTGCTAAGTGTATAACACAAGGTTATTTCATGTATCTTAATACCAACAATAATTCAAATGGGTGATGGGGCAGGGGAAGCTGTTTAAAGTTTGTGGCTGTTAAGAAGTGGTTTCATACTAATTCATCCAGCCTGGGATCCTCCTCTGAGTCCAGCTGGTGGTAAACTCAGGTGCGAGAGGAACCTGTAGCCCCGTGCCTGGGTGCTAAGTCAGAAACTCCCCAAACGTATCATAGTATTGTGAAACCTTGGGCCAAGTAAACTGCCTCCCTCATTTTTCTGAGATTAGCAGATCTCTTGGGAATGAAGGGAATCTGGAATATCCCAGTAGCACCTTCTATGGTATAAATGTGAGAATGCCTCCTTGCATTTGAAAACTGAGGTATTTGTGAGGATACATTATTATGCCTTGCTATGTCAGAGAAAAATGCTTTGATCAAAACAGTTCCTTCTTTATTTTCTCCCCCATTTAAAATAGCACAGTGTATAAAAAAGGCAAAAATATCTGCTGGATCTGATCTTTGTGTTAAACTTCAGATCTAGAAACTATTGTAGGCTAGGGAAAAGTATATAAGTAGAGATGGCTCACTGGGGTACAAAGAGTGTAAAAGGGAGATAAAAAGGCAGAGATAATTGCTTTCAGTCTTCTTTTCTGGAACTGCTCATCCTTCCCAGGGCTGTACAGAATACAGCTGCACAGCACTGAGGATTTTAGCTGCAATTTTTTTTAACCTTTGAAGACATCAGAGCCTCATGAGGACTGCCCATACATATAATTTCAAAAAATACACATATTCTCTGCTTCCTGAAAAAGGTGTAAGGAAGAAGGTGCCCTTGGCTGGGACTCAGCAGAGGGACCAATTTCAAGCAGTCAGAGGCATTTTGCTTGATTTGAAACTAAATGCTTCATAACCCTCATCTCTAAATTACCCATATAATTAATGGTGGACTCCAAATGCTTCCCCAACTATGGGTACTGCAAGAGTAATTTTGTTTTCACTTTTGATCCACTCAGAGATTTGTAGTGATGGGACCATATAAGTACAGAGAGAACAGCTGGGCTAGACATATGCTACAGCATGTGATTCAAAACTGTCTCTATGTAAAGATTCGAAACCACAAAAACAACCTCCAAGACAGTGCAAATAGGAGTTCCACATCCTTCAAGAAAAAACCCAAACATAGTGAAAAATAGAGATGGTTCTAGTTCCAGGCTGTGAATTTGCTATTCCTCAGAACTCATTTAAGATATATATGTAATTCAAATATTTTTGAGATAATTATATATTTTCCTTCCCACTTCCTTAAGGTGACAAATTAAACAATTCCAGTTACTTACTGAAAGAGATTTATTTTCCTGCCTGTCCTCATGATACTAGAACTTCTTCCACTCCAAAGAAGGATAAAAAATGTAAAATAAAACTATTACCCATTTCTGTAAGTCTTCATCATGATGATCTTGGATACACTGCAAGAACTTATTATTCACCCCATGCAATTCGTGCTGACAATTTCTTATGCAAACTCTGGCACTTATGGTCAGTACATATCATGGCATTTGTTTTTCTCACACCACATGACATCTTTGATATTTGAAAACTGAAATTGTATTTTCTTTTGTGATTTGCAGGTGTCTGCCACCTTACTGCAGGTAAAAGCTAAAAATATGCCTATTTATTATTCAAAAAGTTAGAATTGAAGTCTAGGATAGTCATAGAAGTTCAACATGCAGGTATGGATGAGAACATCTGCATGAGTCTTGCTCATGAAGCAATGGGTCAGGCACAGCCACAATATTGGCAGGGCTCAAAAGGTATGACATAATATTCGTTTTACAGTACTCTTTCATAGTGACTGTAAGAGCTTTATGACTCTCAATGGAACCAAAGAATCACGAAGCATTTAACAGTTTAAATAGTTGAACAAACTCCTTGAGAGCCCTTAACATATCCGCATTGGGCTACAAGCAAGCAGGGAAACCACAGTAGCAAAACATCAAGTGGAAAAAAAGATCAGAAGTCACTCTATTATGACAGGGATTCACATTTGTCATCATTGCAACAATATCCTTTCACTCTGTTGAAAAAAATCATATCCATTACTCCTGGGATAAAATGGATCTACCTTCAGTGACTTTATATATAGTGACAGACATCACACTTTGGTTATTTCTTGGCTTTCATAAAAGAACACATACATTCCCCACTTTCGCAAGTAGTTTCCATGAAGAAAAGAAAAAAGCAAAATAGTCAGGGAATAAGCCCATTTTAAATATAAAGGAATATGTCATAATCTCATCTACTTTCAGTTTAACTCATTATAAATAAGTCACAATCTAAACCAGCATGACACCAACACATCGCAGGTATACCAGGTGCTTCCAGAAGGGCAAGACTGGATGTAACATGAAAATATGTCTAAAGTAACTTTTATTTCAGTTTCGAGAGTATCCACTTAGCTATAATTAGAGATGCCAACTGCTAACAAAACCCATCTTAGCACAAAATTTCTCCATGGAAACAAAGAAGTGCTGCAAAGAGGGTGTCAAAACATTGAGAGATTTTCTTGAGCTTGGGAGCGATAATTAGCTTAATAGGAACTTCACCTTACAGTGGAAAAAACATAAGATATGAAAGCCAGCTTTGATGGCCAAACAGGCAACAATGGGATGTGAACACTGCTCTTACCACAGAAGTTTGCATTTCTGAGTCCTCATTTCTGTTAACAATATAGATGTCATGGGAGAGAGATGAGCATTCATAGGGAATTATTGTTTTCCAAGTCTGTAGAAAACAGGGAAGAAGAGTCTCTTTTTTTTTTTTTCCCTACCTTCTGATGATCTAACAGGACACATGTGAGACAGGGAAATTTTGCTCCTGGCAAGGCTTGGACATCCAAGGGCAGGAGTTTGTCTCAGTGCCTGAGTCACCAACATTTGGAAGAGACAAAACACTGTTTTTCCTCTCCCTTTTCCTTAGCTGCAGTTTTTTAACCTTTTTCTCCTCCTCCAAATTATTTCTTTCCTCCATTGCCGACCTTTTTTTTGCCCTACCTTTGGCTTCACCCTGCAAAAGTTATGGGAAGCTGCATGATAAGCACTTGCCACACAGTTGTCTTATTATTGAAGGTGGGACACCAAAATTTTACACAGAAAATCTGGAGGTACAGATTGTGCCTGCATATCTTTCCCTGCCACTCTTGATGTGCAGGTGTCTGCCAGTGCTAACCATGACTATGTTTCAGAGATTACCCTCCCTTTCAAATCTTGCTGAAAAAGAAAAAAACCCAGCATGTCATCTGGAAGCAAAGAGGTCATGCTGAGCTGATGATGCCTGAAACTTGGGCTTCACTTGATTTGGGCAAAAGTAAAGCAGGATTTGCAACCCTGGATTGTTTTTTTTTTTGTTGTTGTTGTTGTTTTTTTGTTTTGTTTAGTTTGGTTTTTTTGGGTTTTTTAAGACTGGTAGTTTCATGCTCTTTACAGGCCCCCCACACCAGTATATCAATCTGGTTAAATTCCACTTCGTTCCTCCTGGCACACTGGTCACAGGCAATCTATGAAATGCTTGAGGCTGAAGCGTTTTCTTTGAAAGGGAATCAAATCAGGTCAAGCCTAATAACACTAAATCCTGGCCCACAGACCATCAGGAGAGGTGTATTTCTAACAGCAAATCTACTAATAAGCAGATGCAATTACTAGATGTACTAAGAAGAAAGCAAAGGTTATAAATCTCCCTGACGAAACAGTAGGCTTACAATAGGTGCTACATATTTTGATCAAATTAAAAATTTTATTACACTTTAATTAACACCAGCAATTTACTACTGGCATGCAAAACTATTGACATTTCCTTTTTGTTCCAATCCACATGAGTAGTTTTAATCCACACCTGTACTTTTAAGTACTTTTAAGTGTAATTTGACATTTGTTCACAGAGTACCAGTCATTCAGCAAATCTCATGATTATGCTTTCCTGGAAGGAGATAAAACTAGCTGTATTTAGATTTATTTCAAAACTGTAAGTGTCCGACTCCATGAGCCAGGACAATGCACTGAATGTGTTAAAAAGGTTTTTGTCAGACCCTACCATCGCCTCAACATTGTTCTGTGCCTTCCATCTCTGAGAGCAGAGAAATTACCTATTTCATGAAGCAAATGAATTCTGTGTAACTCATACAACTGGAACCATGCCAGAAAATAAATAATATATTTAGCCAATGTTGAGAAGTTATTTCAAGTGGTTTATGTGTTTCTGAAAAAAAATAACTCAAAAAGGGCAGTTTTAAGAAACCATTAACTGGAGTGAACTAATTAGAAACAGATCACATGATGATAAATGAGGTAGTTTGATCTGTTGATTGGACTGCTAGTCTGTAAGTATGTAGAGTGACCCTGCAGATAATTGTATCAGTACCTGTGCTAATAAGAGTTTATAGAGATCAAAGCTGTGCAATATTCCCAGACCCTTAAGCCCATGCATTGTACTAAGATTAAGTTAGTAAATACATATCAGCTAATTTAAAGCAGTGTTATTACTATGTTGCAGTTATGAAATAAAGAGGTTTTGAAAGCTTTGAAATTTGGCAGCCAACCTTAACTCTGACCTGGTCCTGCTGCTCCCATTCCACTGAATATGATGGACAGTGAGAGAAGAGGGAAGGGATATTCTAGCGCTTTAAAGTTTTGATGTTGCTGTCTGCAACTGACCTTACAAACTTTACACAAATCTCCTCCGGACCACTTCAGAAATCATGCCATAATGATGTATGTAAATGGCCTTGCAAAGAAGCTAAAATTTAGAAAATCCAGTGTTCACTCCTGTTAACTCTCTTCCTGTCTGTTTGGTAGTGGCTCCACTTCACTTTGCTGAAAGCAAAAGTTTTCAGGTGGCACTTCTTAGATCTCCAGGATACCTCTCAAATCTGAACTTGTTTTGAGAACCTTTTCCTCTGGTGGGAGTTTTGTAATACTTACACCATGATTTCATCAATTTCTTATGCCATTTACCCAGGTAAAACAATGTCACAAAGGTGCTTAGCAGGAACCACTACGTCTTATGATTTTTGGTGGCATTCATAGTTCTTCCTTAAGTCACTGATAATGGAATGTCACATCTGCTGTTCCATGAGACCATCTGATATGACTAGGCATTTCTGAAGCTTGATCAAATATGGTGGCTGCATGGAACCTATTTCATTTTGCAGAGATTAGCTGTGCTGAACGCTGATGCAGACTTTCTCCTCAGAAAATATTTGAAAACTGGTGATTTGAAAAATTCTCTCCCTTGCTTTTAAGAAAATAATTTGCTTGAACGTTAAAATTGCATATAATGCATCAAAGGAGATGCCAGTTCTCAAAGTGATCTAGACAACTACAGCAAACATCATTGGAAACATTAAACCTTACACAGAGTTGTCTTAAGATTTAGTTAATAGTAACAATATAACGGGAAAACAAAACTCAACAATCTGACAGAGTACCCATTCTGAAAGGCAAAGAGATTTATTTCCAGTACTCCCAGCCTCCAGCATAAGCCAGTCCACATCTCCAAGATAATCCAAGAGTTCATAACGAAGGAATTCTAACAGAAGATGAAGAAAGTATTTTTACTTTTATCATAGAATCATTCTGTGTGCCAACTGAGACATGAATGTCCCTGTGCCAATGACGGCATCACATCTCTCAGTGTCAGTTTCAGATGTTAAATCTCCTCCTGTTAAAAACTGCACTCTGTTTACAACTGTAATTTTTTTTCCACCTTTAGCACCCAGCCAATGAGTCTTGGCAGAAGAAGGAAAAATTTAAAAGAAGGCTTCAGCAATTTAGAATACTATATTCTAAAGCAGATGTGCTTGTTGTCATGGACCAAGTCACTGCCTCAGAGACCATATAAGTGGCTATACATTGCAAGGATTGACTATTCAAAGGGAGAATTATGTTAACCTTTGGGTCTCCCTCCATTTTGAGAAATTATTGTCCATGTAAGTAGAAAATGGACGTGGAGACCAAGTCACAGCAAAGTCCTGAAACTTGCCCTCTAGGCACAATATTAATTTGTCCATGATGAGGATGAAGGCTAATCTTTCCAGCCACTGTCTCTGTGGGGGGGCACAGCCCTGCTCTGAGCTCTGGTGACCAAATTCTTTACAGATATAATAGCAGTTTTTAACATATCCATTATAATGTTGGTATATAAATATGCACAATAGTCAGTTGTTATACTGATACACTAAAAGAGGCTAAAATATTGTTTCCTCTGCTCCCTATTCTACCAGCACAAGAGCAAGTATTGACATCCAGGATGTTCTTAGGATATAAGTATTCTCACTTTCGGCATGTCGGTGTCACCTATAGCCCCTCTATGCTGACTGATAACTGGAAGGGTGGCCTTCTCCTTTAGAGGCCCAGACTGAGTTTACACCATGTGTTTAATCCTGGGTGGGGATTATACCCAGCACATCAAAGAGCAGAATCAAGCCAATAATATCTTCCACAGGACAGCCCTGAAGTTGGAAATCCTGCTAGCCACAAGAGTGCTGGAGCTGCAGACAGCTTCAAAACAGCTCTTCATAACACCATGAAGCAATTAAATACTTGAACATCTCCCATTTTCCTCTCCTCAGAACACATCTTGCATAAACTGGAAAGTACAAATTAAGTCTACTTTATGATTAAAGGGAGGATTAAAAAAAAAGTTCTTTATGAAAGCAGATATTCTATTTATCCACGCATATTAAATATGACATTTCTAAAGAAAACAACCAGAGCACTAGAAGAAGAATACCATTGGTAACACCTGCACCAGAGACTTTAGAATCAGCTTATATGCCACTATAGTGAACATAGTTTGTTTTCCATTATTGCTCAAATATGATGATAATCAATTTAGGGATTGACATAAACCCCATATTGTATTATTCTGAGGCTTTGTTAGGAGCAAAGAATGTGTGACCAAATCAAAGGCTTCACTAAAGCTAATAAACACAGCTTCAGTCATATATGTGGCCTTTATCCACAGCTTGATTAATATAACATTTAACCTAGAATAAGGCTGAGGTTATGGAGAGCTTTAAACAGAAACCAGATTTGAAATAGGAAAGGGTGAGGGGAGTAATACGTTTAGGTAATTAAAGCCATTGATCTTTCCACACACCAAACTTTTGGAAATATAAGTTAATGGTATTAAAGCAGTTGAAAACCTGTGATTAAATAAATCCAGGAAAATACCACCTTTCTGGTACACAAAAAGTCTTCCAAATTGTTCAGAGTTACAGCAAGCACAGAGACATGTTGAAGGAATCATGAAAGAAAATGATTGCAGATTTGAACTGTAAAAAGGGGATTTTATTCATCCATCTCTTCAAAGGATGATTAATTGTTTTCAGTACTTTATTTAAATGTGTAATTGTAAAAGAGGAAAAGTTGATTACTGATTTAAAAAAAAAAACAAACAAACTACAACAAATTAGATTAACTTGACTTCTCCAAGGTCAGAATATTTCTAAATCTGTTAACAGGCCAGGTGATGATTATTTAATGCCCTAACTATTTGTTATGTCTGTTGCAATTTAACCCAAATCTTTAATTCATTAAAATGAGTTGTTGTAGCTCTGCTAAGAAGTCCTTTCATTCCTTTCCAAACACTCTCAGATTCCTCAGTGCTTTTTAACATGTTATTCTAAATAAAACACAATTTTTGCTTTTCTCAACTCGTCTTCATTTCCATTTCAAAGTTAAGTATATAATACCTGGATCAGCAACATATCTGTTATGTCTCTAATTTTTGCCGTTCCTTTTCTCCCTACTTAGATACTTCAACCTGTCATGGGTCATTTGAGGATAACAGTTCTCTGCTTTAAACTGGCTAGTTCCTTAAAATCTGAGCTGACTGGGGATGATCATCACCCAGAAGTTCAGTAGTTGCCTCCATAGTGAGTAGCTATTGATATGCCAACTAGCTCGAGGTTGTAGAGTGGCCATGTGTAAAGCAAAGATTTTCCCACTAAAACAGCAGCTCCCAAATCTACCATAAGAAAAGTTGCTCCTGGTAGAAGATTTATGTCCTTCAGATACAGCTAAAGTTAGCAGGAGGCTTTAAAGTAATTCAATCAAAGAAATTTGTAATAGATAGCCAGAGGTGGATGGCATTTTCCAAAGCTTGAATATAGTGTTTCAGGACCAGTAAGGAATAATGAACTACTGGGCCTAAGGGAGATCCTGAGAATGCACAGGCCAGACAGGAAGAACCTGGCAGGAATGGGGCAACTATGGCTTTTGGAAGGCCAAAACAGGTATGTTCATCCTCAAATGCCCTCTTCATTTGCAGGTACCTGAAGACACCCAAGAAAATATAAGCTTACTTGTGTGTGCAATCCAAATACTGCGCCCAGTCACCCACATGCTTTTGCATAACCTGAATGGCTTTTTAAAGACAGGCATTTGTAAAGCCCTCTGACTAGGTTTATGAAAAGTTGTTTAAAATCATAACTCAGAAACAATTGAAAGGGTAGTAACAGTCAAAGCATTCATGGGGGACTTAGAAAGATATTATAACATCCATTTAAATTTGGTGACCTGGCTAGAGGTGTGGTTTTTTTTCTAGTGTCCTTCTAACCACTAACTGCTAACCACTCATCTATTTGGTACACAAGAGTAACTGAAGAAAGGCAAAATCTATGCTTTCAGTCAAATCCAGATCTCACTGGACAGATTTCATTGCTAATGGGAGCCAGCATACATAGTGCTCGGATAAAATATTAAAAATTTATTAAAAGCATCTCCTCAGAGTTGAAAGCAGAAAATATTTAATCAATCCTGACAATCAAAGGATGACCTAGTGGAAACTTACACACGATTCATTCCAGCAAAGAAAAGATGGGTGGGCGAGTCCTCTTAACTTGCAGTGATTTATTTCATATGTTTTTCTACGTGCACAGCTCCATTTGGGTTTCTTACTGTACCTGTTGACACACTGGTACACAGATCATCCCAAAATATTTTCTTTATTCTCCTCTTCAAGAGGTTCTGATAGAAAAGCAAACCCAGGGAGTTCAAATGAAGATGCCAGTATTTCACACAACACTTGTGTCCCAGATTTGGATGAAAAAATGAAATCACATAGCTTTGGGGAGTGGGAAGGAGAATGAAAACAAACAGTTAAAGGTGTGAAAATGTTGGAATATTGAATTAGAACATTTAAATGTAAATGACTCTTCCTCATTTCCAAGACACTCACATTAAGTGTGAGGAATTTCCCAGGACACCTCAGATCCCACATCATCCTGTGCTTTATGTGTTTATACACGGTAAGTTACAATACATCCAACGTACCACAGAAGCCAGATGCAAGTTTGTCCAAGCCTTAGCCAGACATCTGAAAAGTCCTTCTCTGATCAACTAACACTTTACTCAGTACCCAGCAGTGTCACATATTTTCTTTCAGGTTTTCTTCTCCTAGGAGTCTTTTTTCCTGTTGTTTCCTGATCAGCTTTCCCCTATCTTTCCCATTCAAAATATCCTGTTTGCCACCCAAAGAGGTGAGCCTATAGCCACCCCATGAACCATATGCTTCAAAGGACAAAATAAATGGCAGTAATGGAATGACCTGGGTCTACAGGATATTTTGGAGACTCCCACCAAGTCTTTCCTTACTATGCACTTGAAGAGTTGCTCAAGGCAGCTTTGATCACCTCAGTTCCCACTACCATTTGTGTTCCAGCCATCTCAGACAGAGACTGGCAGCTTAAAGGTTTTCTCTTAGGCCTTCAGTTCACCTGTGGTCCACCAAACACTGTCATCCTCAAATCCCCTGGTAAGAACACTGCCCATCAAGAAGCCCTACTGAGGTGAACTGTGTGATGTCTCTATAGATATATTCATACACTGCAGCATTAGCCTGGCTGCTGGAGCCTGTCCATTCCATGGTTTTTATTCCCAAAGATGTTTAGATCACTTTCATTTCCACTTACATTAAAATATTAAAGTACTGATAACTCATATCATAAACCCAAAATCACTATTTAAAAATATGTAATGTATATATATGCATGGATTTTGAATGGATCTGGAAAATTAGCAGTGCAATCTCCTTGACTTTCTCAGACAATTTGGTTCCTGAGAATGTAGTACCAAATCATTAACCTCAACTACATAAATGCTATGATCTTCAACAGGATGAAGTCTTAAACAAAAACCAAAAATCCTATTTCACATACTGTTTATAAAGAGATGTATGTAATTTAGTCCAAGAAAGAGCTTTTAGGTACAGCTATAAAAATTTTGGGGGTGTGTGAATCTTCATTCATTTCTAAATAAGAAAAAAATTACATTGATTATATATCCACAGGGAAAAAATAACATGCAATGATGAAAAGCACTACAAAATTTTGTACATGGGAATAATCGTGGTGACAGGAAACGTAGGAGGATATTCATTGAGAAACAGTATGCTAATGGTAATTGAAGTCCTATCGAAGACATGATGCACCAAATAGCACATTAAAGGTTTTATATCAATCACCATACTTCAACTTTGTTGTTCCCTGGCTTATGAATGACTCAATAGGCAAGCTTAGTACCTTATAGACTGCTCTAATGCTATTTTCAAAGGGTATTTATAATAGACTTGGCACTGTCATGCAACAATCTACTAATGTTGTGTGCTAGTCTGTTTACAGAGATGTTTTTTGTATGACTACACTGGCCTAACTCACCAAGCATCAGCCTGGAAAAAACTCTAATACTTACAAATCTTTAAGAGGTTTAGCCAGAACTGATAGCTTTGATGATGGTTCCATCTCTGGCTCTGTCTGAGAGCAATCAAGGACCCACAGCCATCCAAGGACAGAAGAACAAAGGATGCTAGCAACGTTTCATAAGAGTGCTTCCAGAGAGAGTGAGCTGTTGCTTGGGAGAAACAACGGAGCAGCAGAAAATCTTTGGCACATCTCGGTTTCAGCTTGCTACTCTAACAAGCATGGTGCAACAGAAGGGCTCTAGGTAAGTTAGACAGGTGGAAAATTCACAGTTTTATTTTAATTTCCTTTGGCTACTACCTTTGTGTCTACTACTAAACAGCTAATAGTGAAGCTCTCCTTAAACAGGTTCTGTGCCACAAAGTTTTTTGCAGGATGGCAACCTGCTCCACCATCCCACATGTCACAGCTGCAGATAGGACTCACAGGTATAGGAATGATGTATTTAAGATAAGAGTGAATGCAATTACATTGTAAAAGCAAAGAGCTACATAAACCCTGAGTGGGTTATAAAGTAGTTGCTGTATATTTTATTTTCTCCTACTTCTGACCCAGACTCTCTCATCTTACTGAAATAAAGCTGTGCAATGGGATGCACTTGTAAAAGGGCAAGTTCTAGTCAGAAAATCTGTGTCTGCACTTCATTGCTGAAACCTGAGCATGTTTGCCTCTCTGACTACCTCATTGGGAATATAAATCATGGAATAGAAGTGGCATATGTTGAGGTTCACATGTATAACTCATTTTCTGGCCACAAGTATGTGGGCATGTATTTGGCAGGTGCAAATTGCCAGACTCTGAAAATTGTGGGCCCTTTTATCTATCAGTTTCTATGCCATGCATGGACTACATGGGAGCTGGCTCCTGCCCGGCCCACTTGCAGCTCAGCTGAGGTGTGTCCCATCTTTTGTCTCCCCTCCTGTGCAGAAGGCACAGGATTGCAACACCTCAACAGAAAGCTGGAGCTGACCATTTTTCCAAAAACAGACCTCCCAGACACAGTCCCGCTTTCAGAAAATGTCTTCTTTTTTTTTTCTCCTCTTGTACGTAGACAGCTATAGGTAAGTAATGAAAGAGCCTTGGCAGGACACACAGATAATTAAATATTTCATCATTCTTCTGATTTCAAAGCTCAAAACAAAAAGGAGTTACAGAGGGTTTTATGTAAAATACTTCACATGGAGTCTAGCTGTATAAGAAAATACTGGGATGCATCCAGATACAGATGTGCTATCTACCCAGAAACTATTTGGCAAGTCATTGAACTGTGATATTGTAAGAAAGTCTGGGCTTCAGTACAAGTTTTCAAAAGAGTGCCTGTTGGCTGAGGTATCATAGTAAAGCTGTTTATTGGCAGAGAAGTTATATGGGAAGCTGAAACGAAGACCCTGCTTCTTTTCCCACTGTGATTTTTTTTCTCACCACAATTAATTTATTATAGGTGGTTCAGTCCAGACCTTCTGCATAGTGGTTGAGGGACAAAGTCTAGACATAATTTATTGGCCAGTGCCTGGTGAAAACAGAATTGCAGAATGCACATTTTCCCTCTCTTTCTCTTTTTTCTTCCCCCAGACACATCAAGTATGCTGCATGCTGATTACCAAGGGAGGTTTTCCTTTGTTAGAGCTGTCCTCTGTCATATCGTGATATTTTTCCATCATGCGAAACGGTAAATACCAAACTAAACAATAACAGCAGTAAATCTTGGTTTACTTGGCATGTTTTTATCTGCTTTTCACATGAGCCCATAAAAACAAGCCGAAGTTTTCATCAGGCCCCTCCATTTCACAATTCCTGTTAGCTGGCTAGATGCTTTTTATAACCACTATACACACTGACAAAGTGCAGAGCAGTTATATCCATGATCACAAGATATCGATGGCAAATTCAAGAACAGAAACCCAAAAATCTGCCTCTGTTATACAAGGGAAAATGTGGCATTGCAGAGGAATATCAGAGTAGTAAAAAACGTGGTATAGACACGAGTTCAGGAAGAGCAGAAGCTTGTCAGGTGGAAGGTCCATTTCCCATCTTCAGAATGATTTACAAATATTGGTTTGTCAATTTGCTAAACAATCTTTAAAAGAAGGCCAAGTACAGCTTTGTGCTGAGTGGGAAGACAGCTGGGGTGGAGAGTCTGCTCCAGATGTGCCAGTCAAACTAGCACCAGATGAAATTAGAACTAAGCTTTACTGCATCCCAGGGACATATTGCAGCAGATGAGATAATTCTGCTTGCTGTGGGGACAGAAAGGCCCTCTGGGACTGTGAAGCCTTGTTGCCCTAGCTGCTACCAACATAGAGGCCCTTACCAGGTCCTCATCCACTCTGGGCTCTAGGGATACGGCAGAGTTCGAGAGGATGGGTCCCATAGCCTGACTCCAGTCTGGAAGTGAATTCAAATTCTTTCCCTGGAATGCATCTGCCTGGTTATTCCACAGGCAACACAGCTCTGAGTCAGAGCAGTGATGTCTGTTGCTTTTACTCTTAGCCCAAGCGGGCACTGGAGTAAAAGTGTGCACGGGCAAGTGTGCAGGGAGCACAGAGGTTACTCTGATGGTCCACCAAACCTCAAACTCACCAGTGGTGATGGTGCTTGAGGGAGGAAGGGCTCCATTTGACCTCCAGGACGTCGTGGGTTTGCATGGCTGCCAGTCAGGAAAACCCTGACCTGTTCCTTTGTGAAACGGCTATGTGTGGTGAACAAGCCACTGCCAAGTGCTAGAGATTGTGATCAGGCTGGTTCATGGTATGGGCAAACAATTTCACTTTAAATAAGAGTAAGAAGCACCCATGCTGCTCTCACTTCATGACAAGAACATTCTCACAGGCTCCCATAAAACACTGCTGCTCTCAGCTCAGTTTGCCCCCAGAACTGATATTGGCATGTTGTCCCTCTCTCCCACCCACCTGCTGCACCTGCTCCAAGCTTCTCTCACCTGTCCAGCAGCTCTACCAATAGGTCCAAGCTCCTATTGCATACCTCCTGCCCAGCCACTGGCAGGGAGCCATCCTTCTCTGGTTTTGTGGTCCTTATTCTCATCTGAAGTGGAATCACTGCAGTGGAAAAAAATATACTGTGGGGCCACTTTCAGCTGTTCCTAATTCTCACCCTTGCAGAAACTCAGCATTAATTTGGTGTAAGGATCACTTAAGCAATAGCTTGTGTGCCAGTAATCTAGGTTTTTTTCATGTTCTTTGACAAATCTGATGCTGTGATGTCATTAGCATGTTTGTGAGTAAAAATCAGGTGAATTTTTTAAAAAAAATTATCTCTCTGGGTGCAGAATAATAGAGACCTTTATAAAAATATGCACTCAAGTCTGAATGATGATATTGAAAACAGTAAAAGTAGCTATTCCAAATAAAAAAAAAATACAAAGAATTTCTACTAGCAAACTTTCATAAGGATCTATAATACCAACATATAGTGGATGTAGTAAAAGATGATCTGGAGGAAATAAGAGTGAAGAATTGTAAATCTACAGCCCATATGATATTCCCAAATACTCAATAGCTCACTTAGAGTATTAACCTTTTTGCAGCTGCTCAATCATCTCAATCTTAAGTCTTTCATGCAGGATTCAGAGAAAGGGAAGTGGGCTCCAAAAACTATGAGAAAGAAAAGCCCTAGTATTAAGGTGATCCAGAAGTAGATAAGCCATCAATTTACCAGAGAAAAGTTCATTGAGGCTTCTAAATTATTCAGGATAATTAAGAACAAAGTCTGTGGATAATTGGGGAAAAATATCTGACTCAGCAAACAACAAATAGCAGGTGAAATTTAGTGTAGAAAATATAAAGCAAACCATACATCTAAAAAGTAATTATTACAATGGAAAAGAAGAGTATTGGGACTATCATAGATGACTCATGAAACCATCAGATCAGTTCTCATTAGCAGTCAAAAGCCCTCAGAATTTTAGAGGAGGAAAACCGAAATAGACATCATTATGCTGCTGTAGAAGTTCCTGATCTGCCCAAGGCCAGGAATACTGTATGACCTGTCTGCATCCTTGGCTTTCTAGCTGATTTCATGCAAATCAGTCCAGCCTCACAGTACAATCCTGGGTAATTCAGAGGGCTTCTCTGCTCATGTGCTACCTGAAGCTCCTAGCTGCGCTCCAGAATAATGAAAATTGTGTCCACTTTCCTCAAAGTTTAAGTAACTCATGCTTCTTCAAGAAATGTTTCTTTTCTACTTCAAAGACAAATCTATGAAAGCTGAAAAGGATTTAGATCTTTGGACAGGATTTCAGATCTATTTATTTCTTCACTCTGTCAACCATACTCACATGTACTTCACATTTATACTGAAGAAATGAAGTATTGTTTTTAGCAGTAGTTTTTTACCATTGTTATTGTTGTATATGTTGTCAGGCAACTTAAAGTTATTTGCAATTTTCCATTTCTGGCTTTCATATCTTCATCACTGCTACCAAACATCACAAACTGACTTGTAATTAATAAGCAGACATGGGCATTTTTCCCAGTCACTCACACTTTCTTTTGGGTGATGAAATCTTTTGTGCTTTCAGACTTAGTCCAATGAAAAAGCACCTGCCCAGTCACCAGGTTCAGCAGGTTCATGAAATGTTATCCTTATCACTTGATTTCAATTGATCTAGCACAACAATAAATACTTTCATAGTGATCATTTGAAATAATAAAGACATACTTCACAGGAGATTTTCTTGAGAAGTTCCACCACAAGCCTTTATGTTCAGGAAAGCCTGGTCTTGCCCAGCCTTAGGGAAACCTAAGAGATGCATTCTTATGTTTCCAGTCCTGCTGAGAGCTCTCCAGAATACCCAAATGGACTTTCTGTAATCCAAAAGGATAATCATCTGATTGTGATGAACAATCTTAACTAAGGTACCACGAGAAATTTTACAGAGACTTTTGGAAAAACAGAGGCTTTGGCGATTTGCCACACACATACTAAAGGGACTTCATTACATGATTTTATAATTAAGGAGAAAACATCAAAACATATTGCCACATTCAAGTGAAAAACAATGGCTTGTATTGAAAAGCATCTGTTTCAATTTAACTACAGATGTGAACTCTTAATACAAACCATGAATATTATCGTTGGTGTTTTTGTTTTAGCTCACTTTGTATCACAGAAAACTTAAATGATTCAGGCATCTTTTAATTAAGTTGATCCTAATCCAATTAGGCAGAAAATTTCTGATATGTTAAAGAAATGGTTATACTTTATAGCCCTTCCAAGTACAAAAATTTCCTAATTTTTCTTTTTTCTTGAAACACAGGCATTTTTATCTGTGCAGTATAGAAACTATAT
Source organism: Phainopepla nitens (assembly GCA_013400175.1). NCBI lineage: Eukaryota > Metazoa > Chordata > Aves > Passeriformes > Bombycillidae > Phainopepla > Phainopepla nitens. The sequence goes on along the minus strand of VXBQ01004031.1, from coordinate 829,882 downwards.
GACTGCTGTAGACATTTTGGGTTGATTCAGCTCTTACAAATACCCATTCTGTATCTCTTTTACTTCTGGAGTTATTTCACATGCAAACCAGCATCCAAACTGTAGCAGAGCATTTAATATTACCCCATCAGCAATTTGCTAGAAAACAAGGAAAAACACTCTACTCTTTTGCTAATGCTGAAGTCCACAGACAATGGGAAAGAGAAAATGCATGCAGGAAAGGCAGTATCAGTCACTAATGAGGAACATGGACAAGTTCACGAGGGCACAGAGAGTGTAGCAAAGGAGCAAAATGCAATTGACCAGGTGCTCTTACTCGGCTGTGACAATCCGCAAAGTAGCTTGAGAGAATTTAAGGAGAAAATACGTTTTATTGGATCAATAGGACTTCATGCAGCGGTGCCTGTGCATGGAAAAATGTCTATCTGGGGCACTGCTTTTTCTCCTATGTGATGTTTCTAAAACATCACAGTATTGTTTTTACACACTCCAAAGTCCCAGAAAAATATTCTCAGAAGAATAAAAGCACGTTAAAGGGTATTCAATTGCAAGGATGCACCACCTATCTGCAAGGTTGGTTTTCCCTTGATGAACTTCTTGTCAATACGTTAGAAAAAACCAAACAGACTGGGTATGTATCAGCAAAATCTTTTCATTAGTTCTCAAAATCAGGTGAATGGGATATTCTAAGGAAATAATACATTTTTAACTAATGTTATTAATTAGCATTTAGCTAAAGAAAGCTGTTCCAAATTTGTTTTTCCTAAACCAAATAGATTTCAAGTGGGTGTTTTCCTTTCCTTCTAACAGATCAGTAAGTGTTCATATTTTTGAAACAAGTTAATGTTTTTAAAATAGTATTTATAAGGTAGTGTGTTTAGCTTGTAGGTATCGCTAAGTTATTTCTCTTCTGCTGCAGGCAGCAGAGAAAATGATAGACAAAAGATAACCTAATTACTTCTGTCACAACTACTGTGTATTAACACAGCTATTGACTGAAACAGTTTTAACACCTGGTAAACAGCAATTTCCTACTAATTTATTCCAGGTTGAGGTGGTAGCTTGTAAAATGCTAAAATGTAGGCAAAATCTGACAAGGTTTCATAAACTGTAACACTTTGCACGTTGGAAGGTGGATTGCTTGGTTCATCACTGACAGAGTAGAAATTGTTTCCCTTGTTTCACTTGTATGTGTTGTTGTACACTTTCAATAGCAGGACTAGGATGCAAACAAAAATGTTGTTGATCTTAGGCTTCCAAAAGCTTACTGTGAGAGTTTTTATAGGTGTTATACAGTGAAACAATTTCTGCTGATCTCTGCATTTTTAAAGTTCATATCATCACATTGCTTGTCTACAGCCAAAATGAAATTTCAGACATAATGAGATGTGTTTCTCAAGGACTGTGTTAAAATTTACATTTCTTGGGTAAAAAAGTTTTTTCCACATATGAAAATGCTTAAACAAAAATTTAATGACTGGATCCAGAAAGTTCCCTTTAGGCCACAGAAAATTACTTTAATCTGTGAATGTGATTTGCATCCACCAGAAGACAAAACTCCTCAGTCAACAGTATAGCTAGCTTAAAATGTGGCTTTATATTTGTTCTGCTTTAAAGGTGCTTGTCTCTGTCCTGAAAGGCAAAATTATAGCTTCTCTTTCTGCTTTAAGAGGTGGTGGCTGAACAAAAGTGTTTATTGGTGGAACATTCATTCATTTAACAACACCTTCAACCAGCCACACTCCATGCATGTGGAAAAGCGAGTGTGCAAATAATACCAAAAGCAGAAATTTAAGTCTCTTTCACCAGCATGATCTGAAATGCTTCACAGAAATAATTGTGGGAAAGGAAATGCAGATCCAAAAATTTAAAAATCAAGTGTTTAATAATTCTGTGTAACAGTACTGGACAGTGTGAAAAGTTCCCATGATGAATGCAAGGCAATCGAGGCCAGATGTCTTTCAGCGATATAGTGATAAGTACAAACTCAGCCAGCTTGAAGCTCCAGGATGGGTGGTAAGGAATGAAGAAATCTAAGGTATTCAGTTGGCCTGGTTACCTAAAACTACACCACAGACATTCTTAAGCATTTCAGAATCTGGTGCAAATAACATCATTAATTCAAAAATATGGCCTTTATATGTTTAAAATAAATAAAATGCATTATTGTTAAAAATATGCACTGACCAAGAAGAATGAGCTCTTTAACTTACCTGACTTGTTCTGAACACTTCTTTTAATGATTTTTATGTCAGTATGCTAACAAATGCATATTTAGGTAGCACTGCAGTTTTGAAAATTCCTACTGTAACATAATAAGATTACAGGTCTCTTGATTTCATAAACATAATAAGAAAAAAAAAATTACACCAACAAGAAAATTATGACTGTTCCCACCCTATTTCTTAACATGTGGAATTTCCACCCTCCTCAGCCCCTCAGCTGTGCCAAATGCTGAAATATCTGGTTGTATTGCTGAGGAAGAGGCTAGAAAGGAAAATGTGGCTTTGAGGAAGATGCAATAACCTCTCAGGGTGGAGATGAAGTAGATTTTGGTCAGAGGTTCCCACAGAGAGGTGTCCATCTCACACGAAAATTCAAGGACTGGATGGCAGCAACATGTAGGGTATCAGCTGAGGGGTTTATTTTTCAGAAGAAATATAAGGATAAAAGAATAGGAGAAAAAAACAATTTCCTTGAACCCTTTTTTCCTTTTCATGCCAATAATCACTTTAAGTCAAGGTGTTTATACAAATTGATTACATTAAGCAAGCAGCACTCAGCTTTGAATTGTCCATGAAACGGAGTTTATGATATAAGACAAACCCATCACCAACAGAGAGCCTTTCATGCAGGTAAAACTTGATGGTAGTTAATTGCTTTTTACTTGGTCCTACTCAGCAAAGTGTGTGTACCTGTGGTCCTAGTTCAGCTCATAATGAAGTACCTTCCCAGACTAAGATGGAAATACTCAGTAGTTTTTGTCCTTTGTATTTGTACTTTTTTGTATATACTCATATTACAAAAGTTTTTGTTATAACGACGATGACAAAGGAGCTTCAGAGCAGTGATGTGAACGCTGCTGTGAAAGTCCACACACACTAAATCAAGTGCACCATGTGGAACATTTGATGCTAAAATCTTACCTAGGGTCACTTTCTGCTCACGGTTAATGAAAATTGGTCTTACATGATAAGATAAACCATAAAACTGCTAAGTCTTCACACAAATAAAACCTCTTAGTCACATTGTGTGCTCCTCCAGAGGAGCTTTACTTCAGCAAAGACAGCAGCATTGAGCCAAACACCTTGGTCAGAATCTACAAAGGAAAAGGAAACCTTTTTGTGCTTACAGTTTCTATCAGCTGCACTGGCGATAAATTCCTCATCACAAAGAGGATCTTATAATCCTACATAATAAATCTTTTTACAGAGTTTAATCTCCATCATGAAAACCATTCATATGCAAGGATTGACCTTCTGCCAGTCATTAAAGAAATAGAAGTTATGTACTGTAAAATCAAGCTACCTCAAGCTAAAACTAGCAAAAATCCCCTAGTTTTTATCTTTTTCTTCTGATAGCACAAGATTATTGTGTGATGGGTCCTTTTGGTATTGTCAAATTAGCTTTCTTATTCCTCTAGGCTCCCTTATAGTGAATTAGAGTGAAGCAACATGTTGAAGTGGTTTGTTTTTCAGTGGTTTGACTATTTCTTAGCAATTGCATACTTAGTTCATTTGCAGCATAGCTCTAACGATGAAAACACAAGGCTTTCCTAATGCAGAAATGACAGAGTCTCATATAAAAATGGTTAAGGGGCCAAAACATGCTGCTCCTATGTCATCACCCACAGGTTAAGTTAGCAGTTAAAAAGCTCTCATTCTGGTATATGGCTTCTCTAATGCAAGTGTCACGTAGTTTAGAAAACAACAAAAGCTGGAAATATAGCCAATCTTTTTCCATTTTCTTATTCATTAAAAGATTGCAGAAAGAGTTGAAACCCTTATGTTCTCCAAAGTTCCTCCTCCAAAGAAGACCATGAAGGAAAACCACTGGAACACATGAATTTATTTTCTTCTTCTTTTTATTTGCTCTTCCCAGTACGATCATTTGATGTGTGCTATGATCTTCAAAGTATAGTCTTCCCAGTAAAGGACTGAGAGCTGTTTCATAGCACTAGCATTACAATATGCAGGAGGAAATCATTGGTAGGTATTTTACGTCATTAAATCTTGCCATGGTTCTTCTACATAAAGCTTAATTCCTTTTTGATGACACAGTATTGATCCAAGAAAGCTAAATTCTTTGTATGAATGTTAGTTTCAAACTAATGATGAGTATGAGCCAGCAGTGCCCTGACAGCCAGGAGGGCCAGCCCTGTCCTGGGACATCACAGCCAGGCAAGGGAGGGGATTGTCCTGCTCTGCTCTGCTCTGGGGTGGCCTCACCTCGAGTTCTGGGGGCAGTTCTGGGTGTCACAATATAAAAAAAGACATTAAACTTAGAGAACATCCAAAGGAAGGCAACAAGGATAGTGTAGGGTCTGGAGGGGAAACCATATGAGGAGTAGCTGAGGTCACTTGGTGTGTTCAGCCTGGAGAAGAGGAGACTGAGGAAAGACCTCATTGGAGTTACAACATTCTCACAAGGGGAAGTGGAGGGCAGTCAATGAACTCTTCAGGCTGATAACCCCTGACAGGACCTGAGGAAATTGCCTGAAGCCGAGTCAGGGGTGGTTTAGGTTGATATTAGGAAACGATGTGATTGGGCACTACAGCAGGGTCCTGAGGGAAGTGGTCAGAGCACCAAGCCTGACAGAGTTCAAGAAGCATTTGGAGAATGCTCTCAGGTACTTGGTGTGATTCTTGTGATTGTCCTCCATAGGGCTGGAAGCTGGTGATCCTTGTGAATTCCTTCCAGCTCATCGTGTTCTATGAAAAATTTTGTCATCACACCAATTCTCTCTTCCAGATTAGGTTCATTCTCCTGTCTGTGAAGCCTCTTAATAACTGGTGATTATTTAATGCCTCCATAAATATTAAGTATAAAAAAAAAAAATAATTATTTTAAAAAAATCAGAATCGCAGTAGATACTCCTAAGTTCTCATCACCTCCTTGTCACACTCTACTTCCTATAGTCATCACATTAAAACATAGTTGCAAGATGTCAGCTTTGAGACCTCTGTGCTTCAAGTGCAATTCTAAGCACCCTCTGAATTAAACACGTCATCTCTACTGAACCAATGACTCTGCTGGATCTGTGATCAAATAAGCAACTTCTGAACAGTATCTGTTAGCCTGGAGTGGGAATATTGGTACTGGTCTTTACATTGCAGTTTTTCTAATATTAATACTATAAGGCAATTTACTATGCTGTGCAAACATCTGGTAGCCTGTTACTCCAGGATTGATGCTTACAGCATCACTGGTCACTCCTGATGGGAGAATTCAGAATATAACAGGGTACAGAAAGAAGGAAAGATAGGTACAATGTCATCAAGTCTACTTTAAAAGGAAGTATGGTGAACGTGTTCAGAAGAGGTCATAGCAACTGATACACGATTGACTTGTGAATTTGAATTTGAGCATTTCCGCATTGCCTGGCAGCTGAGATGCGTGTCACTTAGTCCCTGCTCAGTTACTGGGTGAGGGAAATTTACCCCGCGAGAAGGGAATTCTGCATAAGCAGAATTCTCTCAAAAAATGTAACCATCACTGTTTAAACTAAAAGCTACTAGGGAACCATAATAAGATGACATTAAATAGTCATTGACTCATTTCCCAAAGAGGGAAGAAAATTGAAAGGATTACCATGTGCCATTAATTTTAACAATATCAGAGGAACCTCATAAAAATGAAAAATTACTACCATGGGTAATTTGTACAAATATTAAATCAGATTAATTCTGAATCTTGAGATTCAAACAAGAAAACAAAATAATGTAGATTAAAATGTTATTTTTTTGAATGGAATTCTGAGAGTAGAGAAGACATAATTTGTTGTCACTGCAGGAAGGTAACTACCTGAGTGAGACCACAAACACCAATATATCAATAATTAGGGGAACCAACATTGACTTTGATTTACATATAAGTAGACCAGCTTCTGCCAGCTTGGATAGCATAATAATCAACATATCTCTGCCCAAGTCAGTGCTATCAAGCTGTAATGATTTATGGTCACTGGAGACAGAGATGATGTAGGCAATAGCTATTTTTGGAAGGCATTATTTTGGAGAAACTGCTATGATGAGGCCAAATTCTACACCCCTTACTCAGATGTAAAGTCACAGTGAGACTGAGAGTAAGAAGATAAAAAGCCCATCTTCTGGAGGTTATGTCTGAGAGCTGAACGTAAATTCTGATGCAGCTTAACAATAGTCATATTTGATCTGCATAGGTACACATTTAAAATACCATGACAGAGTCAATTTTAAAATAAGTGGGGCTTGAAACACAAGTGTGCCTGAGCTGAAAAGATAAGAAACCAATCCAAGGCATAGATGCTAACATTGTTTGCCCTCTCTTACTCGACAGCTGCTTGTCGGAGGATCTGTCATATGGAAAATATGTGAATAGGATGAAACATCTGTTAATGTACCACTGCTCCCACCCAGCTCCTTAAAAGCAAAAACTGTAGGCTTGTTACTATTTTCAGCAGTGCCCAGACACTTGTTCTGGTCATCGTAGCCCAGGGATGATGGTGTCTCAGCACTGCCTGCCTGCCTGGGTCCAGAGTGGCAGTGCATTGTGGTCATCTCAGGCATGTGGGGAAGCACAAGGACGAGGTCTTAAAGTAGCATGTAATCCTAAAAAGTGCCATTCCAGAGGAATTCCATTCAGCAATACTTAGCATGAGGAGACCTAATTGCACCAGCAGCTCGTTTAGTTTGCAGTGTGCTCTAGTTAGAGAGATAATTACTAGCCCAGCTGCTTCTGTTACTTCTTTTCATCTTACTAGGCAGTCACTTCCCTGGTCTCTTGCATGTTGACAACATGGCATTCATACCTGCTGGAGACACTGAAGAATTATTCCTAGCATTAGTTATTATTACTTTGTTTTTTTACTGGAGAAACTGGGAGAGTGTCAGCGAAATACACTCAATTAAGAAAAAACAAGGACCCTTCTTTTTCAGGGAGAGAGAAGGGGAATTAAAGAGACCAAATGATTGGGTTTTTTGGCTTTGGCAATAGTCAGACAGTTTCATAAACTCAATAAAATGTTCTCCCTTCTCCTTAATGCCTGTAAAATATACATCCCTGTTCAGAAAGAGCTATCTTGCACTAGAGTGAGAATGTAATGAGAAAGGTGGATCAGTTCAACTGAGCATTATTTTTCTACTGACAGGAAAGATACTTTGCGTCGCTTCAAAATCCAATACTCAGTATATTCTAATTTGTCTGCTTTGTTTTTCCCCCCTGTCTGCAAATGCAGCAGTAGGCAAGTTTAGCCACATTAGAAATTTTTTTTTCAACCTGAAGATGAGAAGACAATCTGTCTCAGATGCTGCCATGAGCTTCTATCTCAAGCCGACATGATTATTCTTGGCCTTTTACACTGTGGTTGAGAATGCCATGAAGAAGCTGAGTTATAAATATTAGTTTTGATTCAATATGACACTGCAAATAAACTTGCTAATACACTCCGTAAGTTTGTCATTCTCTTTCATCTTCTCAGCTCTCCACCTGATAACCTTTGGCACCTGCTGCCATCTAGTCCATAGAACAGAATGGGCATCAGACAGGCATATATGAAAATGGCCCACAATTATCATCTAATAAGAAGAGAATTCAGAAATCATAATGTCGTGAACAAAAGGGTAAAAACTCTGGGAAAAAAGAGCAGTTGATGTTCACTGCAAAATTCTGTGATGCCCAAAAGTCACACCTTTAAAGAAGAGACCACATAGCAACAAGAAGCGAGAATCACACGAGGTGTTCTTGATCATCACCGTCACATTGGCCAGTGACAGATTCCTTTTGAAGAGCAGTATTCATTGTGCTACTCCCACAGTAAAATGGGTGTAGAGGCAAATCTCATACAATGACGAAGGTGGAAAAAATATAGTAAATCTACATTTCAGTGCCTTTTGTTTTTACTGCTCTGGATGTTGCCTTTTGCAGAGCCATAAAAGCATGGAAAAACCTACCCAACAAGCCAATGCTCTTCTTTAACCCTTTGGCAGTGGGAAAAGAGAGTCTGGAAATCTTAAATTGTAGCGTCAAGGCTATCAAAGCAAAACAAACAAAAAAACCAGCTCACAACTCTCAAAGTCTGGCAAGAGAAGTAGAGAACATAAAAGCTGTGAAAATGAGGCTAGCTAGGCAAAAATACAGAAAAAGATTGGCACGAGAAAACACTAGATCGCTGACTGATTTTTGAGCAAATACAAAGTTTTGGGGTTTTTTTAAAAGGATGCAACGTTTCTTCTTTGAAAAGATATTTAAAGCAGAAACTGAAGAATTCATCTGATTAGTAAGTAAATAGCAATAAGCTAGTCTTCATAAGCTATTTTATAATTGTCATGTTCCCCCATTCTAGTCAAAGAAAGAGTTCCAAACAAAGTGATGTGTTAAAGTGTTTCTGAATATTATAAGGTCACTTTCCCAAGCTTGAAAATCCAGGATTCAAATAGCTTAACCCCATGTTTTCAGAAAAAGAAGAGATAAAAGTAATCTGTTTTTTGACACTAAGTTATGAATAAACAGAAAATCAGCTGTTGAACTCCTTTTGGCTGTGACATGCAATCATAAAAATGGTCCAATTATTCAAATGGAATCAATATAAATATGTCAAATAAAATTACCAGACATTTTGGTGTGCTACAGTTTATATTTACATATTCATACTACTACTAAATATAGGCACAAATTTTTACATGTGCATGGGTGTATGTGCACACTTGTGTATAGATCAATTTCTTGATTTTACAAAGATATTTCACATGCCCTATATTGCAACAGAATCTTAGAATGGATTGGATTGGAAGGCACCTTAGCGATCATCTGGCTCCAACATCCCTTCCTTGGGCTGAGACATCTTTCACTAGAATAGATGTTAGAAGTCAAATCCAGTCTGGTTTTGTACACTCCATGGATGGAACATCCAAAACTTCTCTGGTCTTTTCCCTGTGATTCCCATTCTAGGAAATTTTCTCCTCATCTCCCTCAGGTTGATAGGGGTTAATTCAAGATTATCAGAGCTCCTGGATGTGCAGCATTCAAAATAGCAAGGACTCAGTGCTTGAGCAGTTTGCCTTGACCCTCCAAGTTTGACTGTGTCCCTAACAGGAGAACTCTGGCTATGCATGTGGTACTTTGGGAGCCCCAGTGCTCCAGCGAGCACTTCCACCCTCCTTCTTTCATTTGGAGGACTCAAGTACGAAATGCAGCAAAAGCTACCTTTGCTAAACAGGTAACTGCCCAGAAAAAAGGTGTTTGCTAGAAAAAAAAAATTGAAGCTTAGGTCAGGCACCCCCCTGTTGCACTGCTGCCCTCATTTCTGAGCAAGCGCACACCTTGTGCTAGCCTTGTCCTCTCTCCACGGCTTCTCCAGCTGTCACCCTGGGCGAAAGGGGACACAACTGCTGCCCTTCAAATCAACCTCATCCCTTTCTCATCCCTTGGGAGATGGCTGTATCCAGGACCTCTCAGTCTATCCCTGCACTGCTGATGGACACAGTGGGCAGAGAAGGGAGCAAGTGACAGCACTCACAGGTCCTACAGAACAGCTTTGTGGAGCAGAGGGCATTGAGTTGCTACTAAAGGTAATCAGGCTGGTGAGCTTTTCCCAATCAAGGTGTCTAAATCCACCTTCAGCATAAAATTAAGTAGTTTAAAATAATGACTACAGTACCCTTTTTGAGAAATGAGGATGGCAAGTGCATAATTGCTTGAAAGGGCTTCTTTCAACGCTTTTTCTGCCCAGTGGGGAAAAAAATTGTTTGACCATCTTTCCGGATGTAGCACTTCTTCCCTTTTCCCAGGCATAGGAGTAGGAATGTTTAGTTCTGTGTTTTATGTGTGTGTTACTAAAAACAGAAGAAAATGGGTTACAAAAACTGTGACTAGAAGATCTGCAGGTGTGTGTCCTATGATCAGAGACAGAGCAGATGAGTCGTCAGGAAATTGCTGGTTTCAAATTTGAAGAGGCTATATAATAAATTCAAGCTAAAATTAAACCATCTCTCCTCCTGAAAAAAAAAAAATCAAAAGTATTTGTTAAACCTGCAAATCAACTGAGTGTATATTTTGCCTAGATTGATTTTGAGCTATGTGATTCCTCCTTGAAATTACATTTACATTAACTGATATACAGTTACCATGTACTTTTTTATTCTTTCACCTTTCTGTCTTGATGACTACTGCAGCTGCTGTAGATACTGAAAGACTAAATAAGAGGCACAATGCTTTTTACAGGAGCTGTACAAAATTCAGATATAACTGTATAACTGTATTTGGAAAAATATTTCCAAACCAGCAAGTAAACAAAGAACTTGATGGTATCAGGAAAGCTTAACCTCAAAAGCAGTTGAGACTTGTAATGGATGACAATGCTTTTTTTAAAAAACAGGGTTTAATGATTGGGTGCACCATAGAGTGATTAGTGGGTAGTACTCAATTTGGAGACCAGCAGAAGTGAAGTAATGCAGGGAACAATCCCGGGATCTGTACTATTTAACTACTTCATCAATTACCTGGAGGAGGCATCATGAACATCATGTTTACAGCCCAGCCAAGTGCATGAACATGAACTGAGCCTTCCCTTTGAACAGGATGGTATAGATTTTCAAGGCACCTGATTTAGAAAAAGTGATCCTTCTTTGTATCAAGCTCTTTGTCCTGTGTCTCACATTGCCATCTTCCCAGCCTGCTCCAACACTTATCCTGTCCTCAATCTGTCCCAGTTTTCCCTGTTCCCCATGTCTTTTTTCTGCTTTTGTGTTCTTTTCCCCTGGTTCCCACTCACCCCTTGTCACTGTTCGGTAACCAATTCCTTTCCTCACTGCTTCTCCCCTCCCAGCCAGGCTGACCCTGAAACATCCATATTTTCTCCTCTCTCTAAGTTTTGGAGCTACAGCCAGGAGAATGTTGAGAGGACAAGGCAAGGAAAGCTCTAGGTTTACCTTCTTGTCCCCTGGAAGGCACAATAATTTGTCCCCAGGGCAACCCCACACAGATGCTGCAGTTTCAGCCTGGCCCACACTTGGTGTGTATGGAGCCTTCAGAGATGTTTGTGCTGACCATGGAAATGGGGTTTCTAGGAGTCTCTAACAAATTTAGGTTTTATTTGTTTTCTCAAAGATTGCAATAGTCACTCATTTTTAATCTCACTTTCAAAGCTTCACAGATAAAAAAAAAACAATTTAGCCAAAACTTAGATCACAGTAGACCTACTTAATGAAAAGGCTGTATAATATTTTATCGTCACTAGGCAAACACTAAGACATCCCTGAAATCACTTTTTGAGCAACTTTAATTTGAACCAGGAAAAGTAACAGCCAAGGTGGAAATGAATCTATTTGATCAGTTTACAGCCAATAGCAACTGAAGAGAATGGTGAGAATGGAAAGCAAACTTGACTCTAGTTGTCACTTCCACTTCTGACTAAGCCAAAGATACAACCAGTTCAGGTACCTCTGTACACCTCTGTTTCTCTTACAGAAAGCACATTTGGACAGAAAGCACACCTCCTCTTCCCTAATACAGAAAAATGTATGGTTTTGTCAAGATCTAAGATTTGAGATTTGTTCATTTAGTACTCCTTTCTCTTTACTGGTGATATGAAACAAGAATAACATTGGAGGTTTGGTTTGGTTTTGTTTTTCTTATTTTTCCTAGTATATGCTTTGTTTTTAATGTTCTTTCTTAGTATCATACTCTCCAGAAGATCCAGAAGTGACACAGCCAAACATAGCTGAAATTATCCAGTACACAGTATGCAGGAAAACAGTAGTATGAATCTTTTCTTCTACTTTCTATATTTTGCCTTGCTACTTAAGCTCATATGCTAATAATGACTCTTAGAATCCTATTACTTGTTTGTGCCTTTAATTCAGGAAGTGAGATGAATAAGTGGTATCAGCTGGGCCAGCAATTAAATATGCATTGAATTGCGGTTTCAAAAATAGATCCAAAGTTTACTCTCTTAAAAAGGCTGCTCCCAGAATATCTCTATACCATGTACATTCCTAAATGTATTGTAAAAATATGTGCAGCCTATTAACATTTCCTAATATACATAGGATATTATTATGGAGTGGACACATACTGGTCATTATGGAAGAGCATTCAAAAAAGGCAGGAGGAGTCTCAGGGGTTTGCAACATGAGTGGCTATCCAACACCTTCAGTCTCTAGTCATGTCTGCACAGCAGCCTGTGGTGCTGTGCATAAACACACAGGCTTGCTGAGCACCAAAAGGTTTTTCTGCAGTCAAAGTGGTGAAGAAAGACCACAACCCACTCCAGCTCCAGACAGGAAAACACATCCAAACACGTATTTTAGTTGACCCTGCTCTGAGCAAATGGTTTGGACTAGACAATCTCCAGAGGTGCCTTCATACCTCAGGCATTCTATGATAGCTGACATGGGGCAAATGTCAATGCTATCCATCTCCTCATTAAAATTCCAAGACATCGCTACTTCAAAAAATCTCAGCCTAAGTAAATGGAAGAGGAGCTGGGGAGAGGATAGATGCAAGCGGAGTGCCTGAATAGAGAGATCAACAAAACAAAACAAAACAAGAAAGGAAAGAAATTTGAAAGACAAGAGCTGGATAGTGGCACAGGCAGCTGGTCTAGAAGCAAGCTAAACCCTTTTTTAGCAGTCATGCATCAGCTGTTCTTTTTTCTGTCAGTGAATCACTGGCAAGCAACTACTTAATTGTGAGAATTTGCCATATTTAATTGTCCCATAATTTATGCAAATCTATTTTCACCATGCCCACAGAACACTAGCTATTAGTTATTTATGAGTAGTAGTCAGCTAGCTCTGGGTCAAAACTAAAACTGTTCAAGGAGGAGAAAACAAACAATTTAGGAATAGTAAGCAGTACTATTATTATACTAGTAGATATTATTTTTTTCCATCTGTACTATACCTATTTCTAAATGAATACAATGTGAAAGTCATCATTCATTGAAAATATATGATCAAAAATTTTAAAAAATGTTTGCTAATAAAAAATAGGAAAAGTTTCCATGTAGCAAAGAAGAATTATAGCATATGCCTGGACAGATGTTCTAGACTGATGTAAATTCAACATCATTCTAGTGACAATAATGGGGCACTGAAGTTTCGTTCATTTATACCAGACACAAGTCTGGACTTTATTTCTTCTTTTTTTTGTTTTCTTCCCATTGTTCAACTTGCTTAATTGCAGAACATGATTAGAAAGAAAGACTTGGGAAGAACACAGTAGCAGCCACTTGGAAAGATGAGATCCAAATTGATTAAGGCATGAACAGATATTTGCAGAAATGCAGAGGAAAGAGAAGTCAGGTTTTGGCAATGTTTCTGTGATTGTGACATGAAGTTAGAGATTATGGAGATGAAGTGCAGAAAAGAATGTCTGGAGTCAGGAACGTCTCCATTCTGCAGTCATTTGATTCTAACCTCCTATAGCTGAAAAAAATTTTTAAAATATCTTAACAAATTTAATGTAGGAAAAAGTTAGAGAAACAGATTCATCAGAGTATTTTACCCAGAGCAGATTTACAACAAGTTTTCTTCACCAGATTTACTCTGGCGTTGACTTTGGCTAATATTTTTAATTATTATTTTTGATAATGAATTAGAACGATGACTGCCTTTTCCCCACTACCTGGCTTTATTACCACGAAAACAAAAATAAGTATATTTCTAGAAGTATTGGGTGACTGGGACATGTGAAACCCTTTCCTAGATTTTCCTAGTTCAGAGGAACCATGCAATGAGAACAAGCAAGCTTGCCTGAATCTGGAAACAGAAGGATACTGTCTACTTTTATGTACCAGTGACAGACCCAAAGGATCACAACACTTGCCTCACCCACCATCTCTGCCATAACCCTGCCTATGAACAGGCATGCACCAGCTTATCCATACACGTTTTTTCTTCACCACTGGAGAAATCTGAAACAAGGAAAAGCTAGGTTTGATTTGTAAAATTCTTTAGACCACAAAATTACAGAAAACACACTGTAAAGAAGAAAAGCAGAAATTTCAGTAAAATAACTACTTCAAACCCAGTTTCTTGTGTAAAAAAAAAACAAACACAAAAAACAAAACAAAACAAAAACAAACAAACAAACAAACAAAAAAACCCACCAAAAAGCCATACTCAGGAGCCCACTTTTTAACAAATTGATAGTAGACATAGATACAAGTTTGTTGTTTATTGTCTGAACTAAATTCAACACACAGAGCAATGCTAGTGAGACATAATTTACACTGACAGCTTTTCAAAATGCGTAGTTTTCCCTGATCCAGTATAAAATTTTCAAGTATGCAGTACAGCTGTTTATAAACCTACAATGGAAGTTCCTAAAGGGGGAAAAAGAAATAGGAACAGATAAAAATTACTGTAGAAAGGAAAGACTTGGTCCCATCTAGTATTTTTTCTTCTGTTTCTCCCTGTGACTTTATACTCCACAGTAAAGCAATGAGGCATGACACAAGCCTGAAATCTGGTTCCACACATCAGGAGAACTGCTGGAGCTTGTGCAGGGTCTGGTCTTTGCTGGACAGTAAAAGTAAACACAGAGCAAGAGAAAATCTGGATAGAGCAAACAAAACACTCAGAAACAAAAGCAGTAGCCAATACAGCATGGGGCAGAGAGGAAATACGAAAAATTTTCCCTTTTCGTGGCCCAAAGGGGCAAAAGTAGGACATACTTTAAGTAAGCCAGGAACAAACACATCCCTGATGTAGACTGATAGGAACAGCTCTGCTCACAGGAGCAATAAGATCCTGATATCCTCTCACTCCATTCTCCCAGTTCCTCATGACTTAATGCCAGTCCCACTGCATGATAAATCTCCTAGCAAAGATACAGGGCTTAAGACTAGCCAAGGCCCATGGAGGAGTATGTCACTCCTGCCCTAATTAATTCAGGCAGAAGGAACGTGATCAAAGAAGTGCAGACATTCAATCAAAAGTGAGACAATACGTTCATGAGCAATAAACACCGTCACATTGTCAGGATGTGCCAAGACTTCCACTGAAGCACATACTGGAAAAGGGGGAGGAAGGCCAGAAAGGCAATTACAAAACATATGTGACAGAGGCTCAACAAAAATAAATAGCTGTCCAGCCAAAAAATAACTCTGCCTGACTCCCCCATGCACTGCAGACAAAGCACTGGGCACACTAAAGATGTTTCACCTCATAGAGCAGCTGAGTGCAGGAGACTCATCTGGTTGCAAAACCTGTTGGTACCATAAAGTCATTCACAGCTGCATGGCAAAAACCTTGCCCAGCACAGATGAAAACAATTCAGTATTTGAGTTAAACACACCAGAGTTCTAAAGGACATGGACAAGGCTGGCAAAGGATTGGCCCTTTTGGAAAACAAATACACAAAAGCACAAGTCATCTTTCCCATCTGCCAGTCCAAGCCATTGGAAAACGGTCTTACCTCATTGGGGTGGAGCAGGGACATGCCTCCAGGTCTTCACCATCCCAGGCTTGTCCTGCTTTTTAGGTAGTAAGGTCAAAAATCTTATTTGACAACATGATTGTGAAACATTCTCTTTGATGTTCTCCCCAAAACGCTGTAGCACCCAAGCTCAGACACAAACACAGAGCTAAGGTTTCTAAGGAAAAATATAAAGACTTGAACATGTCCAGCCCTGCTCAAATCTGCTCACTGGCAGGGCCAAACAACACATGTGCCATGTATCACCAATACAAGTATTAAATATGTAATTATATCTCTTAATAAGTGTAGGTTCCTCAAGAAAACCCTTACCATCTCCTTATCAGTTGACTCTTACTTTTGCCATTTCTCCCAATATTCTAATTTTCCTCATCAGCTGGACATCTTTCATGATGGTATTGTTGCCACTAGATAGTAAATACTGAAAATCATACCATTACCTTTCTCCTGTATTTTTTTATTAAAAAAAAAAGAATTTTAAATATCTTCCAGGACATATTACATTTTTTGAAGACTTGTTCCCATAGACCTTTAGAGGTGATGGTATTTGCATTTAAAGTATTCTCCCATGAAGACATCTCTGGTCATGCAAACCTCAATCAAGAAGAAAAGGCCATAAGGAAATAAGATTTATAAAAGTTTAAAAAATGTTACTAGAAATCAGGTGCACAATAGTCAACATCATTATAATGTGCCTGAGGTTGCAACAGTCACCCATTTTATATCTGTTAAATACAACCTCCGGCCTAGACAGTAGCTGCATGTGCCTGACCCAGAAATGTCTGGATTCTATGACCTGAGATGACCTGGAGAGTCTCTCCCTGTCCAAAAGCTTTTTGAACTATATGGGGTGCTGTGAGTGGGAAGGCTGTCTTAGAGGGCAAATATATGAGTTTGCTCATATATTTGAAAAGATACCTGGAAATATCCCCTCCATGCCTGTCCACATCACATAAATATTTTTGTTATGGACAGGTTGTTGTTGCCTGGCTCTGCCTAATGAATTAGAAGCACAAGTAAGGAAGAATTTGATACCACCAGTTCTCTACCACAGTGACAAGATCAAGGAGAAAAGAAGTTACCAGAGCAAATAAGAAAAGGAGCCTGGTATGGACTGTCTTTGAGCTCCTGCCTAATCTCCAGACAAGGAAAGCATGTGGTTTTTTTATAAAGTACGCTCAGATAAGATTGAGAGTTTTTATTAGTACAAATCCTTATTATAAGCTTTTCCATTTCTCTATCTGGCAAAATAATCAAGAAAATGTTGTGCTTTCAGTACCTGCAGCTCCAAGTACAAATCAAAGTATAAGTCGTTGCTTGTAATGTTTTACAATCCTCTATTATTTTACCACTTTCTTATGCCAGATACATCATGCAGCACACACAGCTTCTTTTCCACAGGTTCAATGACATGCATTTCTATTTGAGTTTTTAAGTTGATATTAACACCTAAGGTCATCTCCACGATATCAAAGTAATTTTGATTTGTGATGGACATAAAAGGTCAACATTTTCAAGTATTCAAACACTTCTGAAATTGGTGAAACCATGTTCTATTGAAGTTCTATTCATGTCTTCGACACAGACTAACAGGAGCTGTGGACACTCAGCAAGTTTTAAAATAAAGGAAGCTAAAGTTAATGTTGTCTTTTCATAAATATGCCTGCAGGTATGTGCAAGCAAATTATGGATTCTGGCATTTTAGCAAAGAGAGAAGTAAAAAGAAAATGTATCTTAAACAGATATATCTTATGTGAAGTGCTTGAGTTTTGTTATGGGAACTTCTTAATGTTTTAAAAACATTATTCAATGGAAGGAAAGAATCTTTGGAGAGACATCCATTCATTCAATTGAAAAATCAAAATATTTGGGGCAGTATTCATCTCACTTAGCTTGGAAATTTCCATTTACATACTTAAGCCTGAGTAAGTCACTGTAGGCTCCTCTGAAGCCAATAATGAGAAAGAAATTACTCCTAAGGGGATATATTATATATTTTGTCCTTTTTGTTGTTGTTGTTACTCTTCGCTTTCCTTTAAATTACAATAATTGTATTTTGAAAGTACTTAGTTCTCTGGAGCAACACAGTGCAGCAGCCTTATGCTGTAGCCACACTGTGGGGAAGGAGAGGAGATTGGCTACTTTGCAGTCCAAGGACTGAAGTGGGAAGGCATTCTTGGAGATTCCCAGTCCAACCTCTTCTCACAGCAGAGTCACCTCCTAGGTACAGGAGGTTGCTCTAATAAATCTATGAACCTTTTGGGACACTGATACAAGCCAGGTGTTGGGCAGGGAGACCAGCGTCTCACCAGCACTGCTGTGCTTCACACATGACAAGAGAGCAACAGCAGCAGTGAAGGTCTCAGAAAATCTCAAGTGACAGAATAGCTCCCTTGACCAGAAACACAAACACTCAAAAACAATGACAAAGATATAAAAATATAAAAAGGGGTGGGGTGGATGGGAAGGAGACAGGAAAGGATTCAAAAAAGTCATGTCATCATATGTAATGACTTGGTAGGAAAATGTTTTCACACTTCAGCCCACTGAAACTAGACTGACACTCCACCCTGTGTAATGTCTGTATTTTAACCATAGATAATTGAAATGGAACACCCCAGCCTTTACTTACCCTGCCTAATGAATGTTATCATGTGGAAAAGGTAAATCAATAACAGCTGAGATCAAACATACCAATCTCCTTTCCAGTGCACAATGCTCTCATTTATATAAATCTTTACAACCTGACTGCCCTTCTCGTTTAAACGCAGTGAGTGAAACACTGCCCAGTACAAAAGACCTTCTCTCTCAAGAATTCTCCATGCTGTTTGAAAGGGTAGCCCAAATGAATTGCTGGAATGGCCATTGAAAGGGCTACTCATTAGCTATGACTGTCCTTGGGAATTAGCCAGGCGTGAGGTAACAAGACCACTAAGTGCTGTTGGTATTGGCAGCAAAGGCAAGGTTCATCATAGTACCTCTTGTCTAGACTAGGGATGTAAAAGGAAATAGAAAACAATTCTTCGACTATATGCACTTGATGATCTGTCCCTTTTTTCTATAGAAAAAAACTGTAAGACATTTGGAATTTTTCATTTTTATTTGGGAAAGAAAAATTTGGAAACCATAGTGACTCATGCTGGAAAGTGTCTGACTGGCATGGGATAGACAGTTAGCTCCAAAAAGTTAAGGCTGTAAGAAGAGTTTGAGCAGGGCATGTGAATTCAGATTTTAATGTGATTTAACTCTTAGTTTCCTTAAAATTCATATCACTTTATTTACTATGAAAATAACAGGGAAGTCCCTAATCTGAACAAACTGGATATATACCAAGAGGTTCACATAGCCTGGGAATAAGAATTTCAGCTTTAGGAATGTGTACGTGTCCATTTCCAAATGCATTGCAGAAGTCTCCTTCCAGATAATTCTGCAGTACAGGTATCCCAGAGGAAAAGGTCAGATCAGATCCCTATTTCTGTCTCATTTGGGTGGCTGCAAAATAAGTGCTTTAATCTGCCAAGCAGTGGCACTGTGGTATCCCTGTCTGAATAGAGAACCACACACCCTTTGCCCACAATTGCTTCTCACTTCCAGCTGCTGCACTTTGTTCCCTGGCCAGCTCAGGTTCCATCACAGAGCAGCTGGCTAACACAAACCTATAGCCTGAAGGAAAATTTATAGTCTTTTCTCAGGATTTTCCCTAGAGCTGAATCACACCTCTTTGGGAAATTTTTTTCTGTCCAGTGGCAACTACTGTGAGCTTAACCACAATTCTCACACTTTTTTGCCTCCTTTCCTTCATCAGAGTGCTGACATCCTCCGCTTGCAACCATCCTAATTTCTTTTGGGAAGGGTAGGCACTGAGTTTCCTCAATCACCACATCTGTCCTACCTCTCAGCTATCAACATTTACCCATTGACTCCTTTCCTATAAGAAGTCAAAATGAAAAATATCACCATCTGTTCCTTAGGATCTTTTTAGTGTCCCTACTAATTCAGGTAATTGGGAGGGTAAAGGTGCATCACAATGCCCCCTCCTTTATCATCACCTTCTTATAGACACCTTGTCTTCTGTTTCCAAGAGTATTTTTGTTTCACTCTTTCTCTTTGAGTGTGTGCTGCCTATATGTCCTTCATTGAACTAAGTGCAGAAGTGGATCTTACCTTATCTGTCTGTCATTCCAAATAAAATTTCATGTCCTTGCAGGTGGGCATTTGACGTCCTTAGAAGCATGACTGATTGGACTCAAAGCACTTTCACCTAAACCTACCTCTCATTGTGGCTCCAGATCATCTGATGCTGGCAATTTTGACATATGACAGAGTAATTTTGACTCCATATACATACAACTCTTAAAGGCTTTTTCAGGTTTTTTATCATTCTCACATTCCCCTGCTTCAGTCCCCAAGTACCATTCAAGCACAGAGGCTATGCTTTCTATGCCTAACACCTACAGCAATACTAGACTTTCTAGTCTAATACCTACAGTACTGGACTTACCAAAGCAGGAAGGTGTGCTGGCTTCTGCCTGATTCTCTGACCTCTCTTTTTCAATCTATAATTTCCACCTTCTCAGGGATGTGGCATCTTGATGTCCCAACCATGCCAGTGCCTCAAAGCTGAGGAGATGCTTTATATTTGCAGATATATGGAGCAGACTCCATAAACTCCAAGGAGTACCAGATACCAAAGGTTCTTTCATGGAGAAACACCACACAGATGCGGACAAAAGTGGGCATCTACACCCACTCCTTGCCTCCATCTCACTCTTCGATTAGTATTTGAACTGACATGGCTTTCCTTAAAATCTAGGGCCCTTTCTCTCCAAATTCACCCTGCTCTGCCAGCTTGACTGCTAAGTAACTCTCCTACCATAAACCTTCTCTCAACCCAGTGGCCTTCCATGTCCTGTTTCAAACTTCTCTTTATCACCTCTTTGCCAGCTTCCAGAGGTCCTTGTCATGTAAGTAAGATTCAAATTTCGGCTGGACCATAATGAGCTCTTTGCATATAGGCAAATAAAACTAGCCAGATATAAAAATGTCTTGAAACACTCCTTGAGATTTGAATCTGACATAAAGATTAAAAATAGAAGATAAAGTGCACACAAAGTCTGGTGTTCAACAAGGATATGTACACGTTTTATATGTGAAGCAGAATTGACGAGAAATCAAAATCATAAGAATATTGAAAAGCAGGAGTCCTCCTTCACGTGGCTGTTTTATGAAAAGGGATGGCAAAACAGACAGGGAATACTTTTGGCAATGACAGGACAAGAGCTGGAATAAAGGCAAGAATAGAGAAGCAGAAGAACAATTTGTATATCTGCAACAAAGAAATCCTAGTTTGGCTCCCAACTTACATGTTAACAACTGCAGTGTCAGACATATTAATGCTTCCCAATTGTTTGGTTTTCACTTAGGGCTTTGCACATGATTGAATCATTGAGCGACTGTGTCTTGGCTTTATATTTCCAAGATATATTGCATTCCTTTTACATATACATCCTACTCAGGGCCTGGTGTTATATTCAACATGCAGTCTACATTTAGGAAGCATTCTTTAGATTCACCCAAGAAAAATGCTATTCCCATCTGGTGTCCTGATCATCCATACATGGAGAATACATCCATCTTTTAATCTCCTCTGAAACCAGTCTTCATCTCATACTTGGGAGGGTTCAAGACATTACTTTCTCTTGTGTGTCTCATTTCTGATTCTTTCTGGACCAGAGCCAGAAGTCTTACAGGAAAACATCTCTACATGAGAATAAAAGCCCACTTTAAAAGGTTGGCATAATCTGGATCAGGTATATGATCTAAAGCCAAAGCCTCTGCCCAGCAGCTGTACTATTTACGCTTGATCACATGCAACACCGTGAGTCCAACCTGCATAACTAATTGTCATTCTCTTTATTACCTATAGAAATTGCAGTAACATAACTCACTCATCCAGGATTGCTCACTGGTTGTTGTCAGGCCAGCTGAAGACAAAAAAATGTATAGCTTGCTGATATTTTATAAAGTTTTCCATTTACTTCTCTTTTCTCTGTTTAATCAGGTTATCACTTGGAATGCAGCAAAGGCACTGCTCACATCCTGAACCCTGTAGTGCTAAGCTCTGTGTGCGAATACAAACAGCATGTTCTTTCTGAAAGAATGTGTACTTGCAAGTGTTTTTTAACTTGCTGTCACAAACAGGTCTGGATTTCAGTGAAAGTGAAGTTTACCGAACACATGCCTACCTGCTGAAATGAGATGAGAAACAAATTGTTGTGGAAAAATAAATTTTGATAGTTAAGATTAAGAAAACCTTTTTTTCCAGTGATCAGCCAACTCCTGCAAGAGAGCTGGGCTGTGCTTCTCTTTACCAAATATTATTTCAGTTTTCTAGCTAATCACAGGAGTTGACTCAGAATTGAAACAAGAGTAGGCATACACAATATCTTGTGTAAATGACGTTATCTCTATCATTATTATTAAAGGCTGCTTTTGTAAACTGATATGCATAGAAATGCGCTTAGTATAGCCCTATTGAATATAAGTTATTTGCCACAAGTCTTTAATTTTTGTGTTCCATGAGTGATTTCTTCTTCTTAATTCCATTCTAACTAATCTGTGTAATGCTGTGTAACAATCACGGAATCATACATCGCAAAATTATTTAGACTGGAAGACACACACAGAGGATGTCTGATCCATGTCCTTCTCTAAATAGGGTTAAATAGATCAGATTGCAGAGCTGTCCAGTTAGGTCCTGAACATTGTTAAAAACAAGAGGGTTCACAGTCAGGGCAACATGTGTGACGGCCATCATGGTGATATTTTGTTAATATCCAACAGGAATTTCTCTGTGTTGTAACTCATGTCTGTTGTGCCTCATTTTCCCACTGTGCAACTCAAGAAAATCCCAGCTACATGTCTACATATAATTGAAGATAGCAGTAAGGCCTCCCTTTTTCTTTCTCTTTGGAAGGCTGAACAAACACTTTTCGCACAGCCACAAACTGTATATCATTTCTACAGCCTCCTCCCATCAAGGTAATATCCAATAGACCTCTCTCCATTTAGCTGAAACCTTTCTTGTCCTGGAGAACTCAGACACTATAAACAGCATCTCAAATGTTCCAAGTCACTCAGCCTGCTGGCTATGGTTTTACTTATGCTGCTCATGTTGTTGCTGGTTTTCAATGCTGCAAGGGCTCATAGCTGGCTCATGTTGAATTTATTGTCCATCAGGACATTCAGGTCCTTTTCTGCAAAGCTGAGCAGCTGGTCCCCAGCCTTAACTGTTTATTTGGCTTATTCCTTTCCAGATACAAGTCTTATCATTTCTCTTCATGAACGCGTGATGTTCTTGTCACCTCTATTTCTCCAACATGTCAAGATCCCTCTGAAGAGCAACCCAACTCTCCCCAGTTTGGTACCATGTGTGAATTTGTTGAGGGTGCACTCTGTCCCATCGCACATTGTAGGTGTCAAAAACCATGTAGAGCAGTACACATTGTAACTGTGTAACAGCACTTATGTATAAAGAGAATTTTAACATTGTTGTATATATGTTACCTGCTTACTCTGGTCAATTATCAATGGAACCAGGGTTAAAATGTGACTCCCACAGCAGAAGAATTCGCACATGTGGCTGCCCTCACTATTAACATTTCTGGAGAACTTGGATGAAGGGGAACTTTATGAATTCACTTGAAGAAAATCATTCTGTGAGTAGTGGAGGAGTTAAAAACCAGTCAATATAAACCATTTTTTGCCTCATTGTTTTCTTTGAGTTTAGCCTCACCATGCACATAAAATCTGTTCCGGGATATATGATACACATTAATTTTTTTTATCTTCACCACGTTGAATAGAAAAAAATGTTCTTTTACTTTGTAACATGCTCTGCAAAACCTTTAGGCCCCAGGTGTTTAACAAGTGCACTTTTCCTCCTTCACCAATCTTCTTTGCAAAAGCCATCAGGCTTAAGGTAATTGCAGGAAGCACCATTTGCAAACCTACATCACCTTTTCTCCTAGGTAAAATTTGTGCTGTATGGTCCATTAGCTATAGGTGGTCAGGCTGAGCCCTATCCTGCTTTCTCTCCACCAGTCTTGGCACCTGTGTTGTCCCAAGTCCAAATCATGGCTGGCTGTCAGCCTGGGACACTAAGGCCAAAGCCATCTGAAGAAGAAGTCTTGTTTCCTTACCTTCATGTCCAAATAAAACCTCGTCCTGGGACCTGTGTTAACAATCTGGTTACAGCAATTTCTCCAGGAATGCAAACAAAAGGGCTACAAGTGTAACAGGACTGAATCATGATTTGGGTTTTACAGCATTGGCAGGAAGCTGGCTGTGTTTTAGTGTTTACTTACACAGTAGCTCTGCTTACTATAGTCCCTCAAGGTCTAGGAGTGAGCGGGTTCTCATGTCTGTTGTCTCACTCTCTGAATTATAGTTGGGTCTGTCTTTGTTGATTGTTACAGGTTATACTGAGACTGAAATGTCATTTGCAAACATAGCCAGGAACTCAGTCGTGGGAATTACAGTTTAGTTCAAGAAGTCACTGAATTTCTCTATACCTTGGTTTCATTACTGTGCAGTAGATTAATTTGAAAAGTGATGATGGCGTTTTGAAGACAATATTTCCAGATTATTACTAATTAATTTTCATGCATACTTTAAAACAATTGAATGTAAACAAACAAGTGATGTCAGCATGTGTAGCAGAGAAAAAAATAGTCTATGAGAGCATACCCTTTCTTGCATATAATGACATGTTTTTGCTGTAGAAAGTCCCTAAGGCTGATTTCTTACTTGGAGTTTCAAAACATCATCATTAGTAAGACACTGGGGAATTAAACCTTTCCATGAATCCATTTATGTCTTTACTGAAAACCCCACTTTTCTATGTGAACAACAACAAGAGTCACTTGCAGTTTTTCCCTCACAGCTTTTGATGTGGGCCAGAAAACCATTTCAGGTAATAGGCATAACATACCCTGCTAATCTGAGTTGGCTTACTCAGCTACCACAAAGGAAGGAGCCAAATATAAAATCTATTGTCAATCTCATGACTGGTCACATGTTATTTTCACTACTGTAAGTGGGGTTTTTTGTGTAAATTTGACTTTCGTTGCATTCATAGCTATTTGGAGTTATACTAAATTACAAGACGCATATTTATGCAATAATTCAGTGGTGAGGTAGGAAGATAACTTGGCAAGATTCTTTTTCCACCTCAGGCTTATAAATTCCAGGATTTTTTTTTCTCTTTTTTTTTTTTTTTTTCCACACCTATTTGGCATGTATTTCCTTTTTTTCTTTTTTTTTTTTTTAATGGAGAACAGGAATAACAAGATCAACCCTGACAAAACACAAAAACACAAAGCCCCTTTAATGAGGGCCCAATCCTAACCTCCAGAATCTTTTTGCTCAGTTTAGCTAATTCTGGACAAGGCCCATGCACCGGATTGCTCCTGTTCCTCCGCATGTTTCAGCTGACAGCCAGAGGACTGCACAAGAATGCTTGAGAGAACCCTCTGTCCTTGGCATACACTGGACAAGCTGTTAATCATTTCTCACTGACTGACATTTTTTTCTGCCTTCTGACTTTCCAGGTCATCTGTTTCTCTCTTCCCAAAGCTCTCAGACACACCACGTTCTGGTTGCTTCTGGGGCTCCAGCCACTCTCCTCAGTGTTTCACGTCTAGCAGCCTCCTGGTAGCAGGTACCTCCCTGGTAAACAGGGCTCTGGCAGCTTTTGACTAGCTCCAGTTTGTCCAGCTGCACTACACTGGAAGCAGCAAAGAATATATTTCATTTAAAAGTAAAAGAAAGATTAGTCAGGTAACATGATCTGCTGCAAAACTGCTCTCTCCTCTGAGGGCAGCAAGGTAGAAAACATTACACAAAGAATTTCTAAGGTTCTTCTTTCTAAAGTTGTCAGTAACAATACAGACCATTGTTTACATTTTAATTAACTTCTGTTTCACTGCTTTTTTAAATAAGATTAATTAACCTATTGTTTTCAGCTGAATTAATGCAAGTTGAACCTATTTAAAACCTACTTGAAATTTTCAAAGGCTAGCATGGCTGGTTTGTGTAGAGGAAAACAAATTAGCAATAACTTTATAGCAATTTAGTAGTTCATAGACACTACTGAGTGTCTATGATGAGAAATATCTCTTGGAGAATCTCTCTTCAGCAGCCTTTGGTCTTACAGGAGTTTTCTTCTTTTATCTTTGTAGAATGTACAACTGTTCCCAATAGAAAAAAAGGAAAGGGAGGTTATATGTGTAATACAGTAAAAAGTTAACATCAGAAACCCCATGAGTATCCCTCTACTTGTGCCAAAAATAAAGAGCACACCAGGCCTTGACATAACTGCAACGAAAATAAAAGCAGAGAAGATACACTGAGCATCTCTCCTGATACATTGAGCCACTCTCCTGTACTTACTACCTTCTCATCTGCACTTTCACCACCAAAACCTCAATACCAATCAAGAATCTTGTTGCTTTTACACCGTGCTTTTCAAACAAAGTGTTCAATATTGGTACTAGCAATCATGTTACAAATGTGCATACAATTGGGAGCAAGCCGTGACAGCAACATTGCACAACTAAAAGGAAGTATATGATTGACTCATTTATAGGGAACATATATATATATATAAAAAATATGTCTGCATTCATGAATCGTGATACAAATCAGTATGGTTACTTGATGGTATACATGTAGCACCCCAGATCTTTGGCTAGGACTACAAAGCATATTACACAACACAGGAAACATGAAAAGGGAGTTTCAGGCCAAATTTGCAATGTGCCACTCCCAAACTAGTGACGTGCTGATCTGATCTTCCCGCATAAGTTGTTTGCTTTAAATTATCTCTCCTGTCAGTAGCACAAAAGTGCTATGACAGCAGCTAGGAATTGGCAGGAAGAAATTTATTTCCCAGTTGTGCCATCTTTTTTCTAGACCCATTACATTCATGTACATGGCCTTTTTTGCTTGCCTTCCTTAATATCTTCACCAGATCCTCAGGCCCTTCCTGTCTCTTCCAATTTTTATTCTTATTTTTGGCATGCATTTTTTTTTAACTCAGACTTCCGATTGTGTGCAGAATCCACCAGAAGAGCTAATGCAACCAAAGGTTGATCAACCTTTGCCCTATTGCCCAGAGAAAAAACATTCCCTTTCCAACAGGGTTCCTTGCCCAGCCTGGCAGGCTCTTAACAATTTTCATACACTCATAGGCAAGTCTGAAGAATATTTTGACATCCATTCCCACATAGCAGTGATGAGTTCACACAGGTAGTTGCTAGTCTGAACATTGAGGACATAAGAAATTCTTTCCAACTCTGATGAAATTTGCGGTCTTATGTCCAGTCTACTAAGGAGACAAACTATTAAAGCATATTAATATTGAAAAAAATGTTTAGTTTTTTATAATGCCCTTGGTGAATAAGACAGACAACCATGAGGTTTAATACATCATCATTATCTGGTGACCTCAGACAGTCACCTTGAACTCTTCTCTTCCACAAACCAAAAGCATCCCCATAGTTCACTGATGCATTTTGACAAATAAGTAAAAAGTTAGATAGGATTGCATGTGGCAGAAAAACAATCCTGAACATACTTAGCAGTGGCAGGAGGAATAAACGAAACCTTTTACTTAACTGTCATCACATCACTAAACCATCTCAATGGACCAGCTAGTCACATGAACATACAAACTTCAGTCTTTGCCACTCTTTGATCTGGTTTTTCTAGGAGAGGGTAAACTGGAGAAGATGTAATAATAACAATAGTAATCACAATAACAATAACAATAATGTTTTAAAATAATAAGTAATCCCAGATCATTTTATCTAACAGGATATTATGGAGCTTAGCATGTGGTAGGTTGACCACTGGAGGCCGAAAAGCCTTAGAAAATGAAGTCACTATGACAAGGAGAATAAGGTGCTTTTGTTCATGAACAAACAGGAAAGCACAGGTTTTGTCACTGCTTGGAGATATTATGGTCACAAAATGTGTCTGTGTTCATCAACCCTTATTTTCTCCTTAAAAGATAGCATATGCCTTCCCATTTTTATGACTAACCTAATTTCTCATTCTTGTATTGGAGTTAGACTCTATTGCTTAAAAAAACAGCATTCCATGAGTACTAGAATGGATGAAACTTTTTCTCTGTGACTCTGAGCCTCCAGGATGATTGACTGATTAGTTAGGTATCTTTAACACATTTAAATTCTTATTAGCGTTTCTCTTTTAAGAACTCATTCTATGTAGAGTGATAATCACAGTAGCAATCAAGTTCAAGAAACTGAAAACAGTACATTCACTCCAAACCCCTCATTCACAGTTTTAGTGGTAAGAGAAATTAATCAATATGTGGATTCTTTGTGACAGAAAAAATATGTGAACCTGCTCTCATGTAATGGCACATAACTTTCAGGCTGGCTTCTTTCCGTACTATTGATAGGAAAGATTGCTTTCTGTGAGAATGTTACACTGAGTTCTTTACACTTCACTTTTTACCACCTGATTCATACTGTGTGGATGTTAGCCTGAATTGCTGTCATCAGATCTGTTTTTCGCAGTTTGGGTACTTAAATGACTATGAGCAAGCCGTCATGACAGGCTATATCCAGATAGCTGAATAGGTTGTGTTTCTTGGATTGTTCTATAGTCCTCTAATATTTCTTGTAGCTTTTGCCTCCCAAATATTTAACATTCTTCCTGAAGACTAGAGACCAGAACTGAGTTCTACGTCCCAACATCAGTCACATCAGAGCCAGTTGTAGGAGAAAAAGTTGTCCCCTCCCAACACTTTCCCTGAAGCTACAAGTATTAACATATCCTAGTTTCATCATGGCTTCATTTATTTAGACGACCATGACTCTCAAGTCTTACAGAGTCTCTTCTCTAAAAATTACAGTGGATTATCTTATTGCTATTATTCTATGGTTTTGAAAATAGAACATTACAGCTGGTCATATTATTACTTGTGCTTGGTTAAGTGATACAGATAAGCCTGTGTCAGGGTAATGTCCATCTCACCTACCTTCAACTACTCCAAAGCCCCTTCCTTTTAGCCACATAGCTTCCTGTGAGAGACATCAGAAAGTCACAGGTACTTCCTGATTGTTTCCTTGAGGTGCCAATAACTTTCCTTTGACTCTACAGAACTGTACAATCAGCTCAGATTACATGCCCGACCTTATGGCTCCTGACAGTGGGATGTAAGACAATCCCATCCTTAGTGAGATGTCAGCACCATTACTTAGCTCGTCCCTAATCTTTACAGATTTCTTCTATCTCTTTCTTGTATTGTTTTTTTTTTCAGAATTGGCTTTAGATCTTCATTCAAGATACAAGTATGAGTTTTGAAATGGAAGAAGGTCAAGGGCTTACCTCTAGGAGCTCTGCAGAGATAAACAGACTAATACTGATTTGCCTGCTTCCAATTACATTTTAAAATGTGTCACCTTAATGAATTATCTTTTTTTTCCCATTAAAATGCTGTGTGACATCAAATCAAATTAATTTTAGAATGAAAATGTCTTATAATAGCCCTGATGACTGACTAGTTATTCATAAACTCATTATGCTTGACACATGCTAGAGGTTTTCTCTTCTGGAATCTAATTCTACTCATTCTTGGGATCTGTGTAAGATCAGTGCATTTAGAAACACCTGATACACAAATAAATTTTCACCCATGACTCTGAAATTTTCTTTTTTATATAAATTGTATAAAAAATCAGTATTAACAGTTGACTTCTCTCTTTAAATAGATATTTCAACATTTCATTTCATTTTATGTAGTTTAACATTTATGTCAGTCATTAAAGAAAAAAATTAAAATCTTTAAATAATATGCCTTCTGTTTTCTTTGATATATAATAAAAACATCTAATTTATTTTTTGCTAACATCTCTGACATTTTTATCTATAAATAAACAGAGCTATTTGTTTCTCCCTTTATAAAAGGCTTTAGAAGCTCCTGCTTTTTCTTTCCTGTTTCGAAACATCTGAAATCTGCTATTCATAGGTCTTCTCATGTCCTTTTGCTTCCTTTCTTATTCTTTTAAAATTCCTTCATTTTAATTTATATCCTTTCCCCTTCTTCATTATTAATGTTCCTGTCTTAATGAATCAGAAATATACTTCAGGCATGCACCTTAAAAAATGAAATTATCCAGTTGGTCTTCAGAAACACAATGTAATGGAGAAGATCATCTCACTCTAATTACCAGACACCCAGTTTTTGACTATCAGATACTGTAGCAAAGTTCTGCAGCTTATGCTACCTGCTACTGTAATGGATATTTTGCTATTAAGATTCAGAATTCCTTCTTTCAGTTCCTTCTTTCCATGGGGGGGGTATGAAAAAAAAACTAAAAAAAAAAAGAAAACAAAATAAAGTGGTTTTAACACGTCCTGGATCTAACTGCTTCTTTTTTTTTAATTTCCAAAAATATCCAAGTGGACACAAGCATCCTAAGACCTCTTAAGCTTTCTCACTGAGTTACAAGATGGCAGTGGTCTTATGGTACTGCACACTAAACCTTTCAGAAAACCTTCCTCCCAGTTTTGATCTCTTCACAAGTTTTTGAATCCAAATAAGACTCTGAATAGTTTCAGTTCCAGAAAATAAATTATGAGAAAGTTCTTCAATTCTAGGTTTGTATGGGATGAAGCGGGAAGTTTGAGGAACTTGGATGCTAAGAGCAGAAGTACAGTAAGAAAAATATTTGCCTAGCAGATTTAGTTGTTCAAGGCTATGAAATCCAGAGTCATGTAATATGAATTATGAGAAAAGACAGAGAAGTAGAATATTCATTTTAAACATTTTTAGCTACAACTCCTCACTTAATAGAAATGAACCATTTTTTTATTTTCTATGGAATCCCCTTGCACATAGCTCAGAAGCTAACACCGGGAGAAAACACCAAAGTGGACAGATGTTCCAGAAGAAATTACTGAAATGAAGAACAATTGGGAGATTTACTGTGTTCACAGTAGTTTCTACATTGAATGTTTTCCAGATCCATTTGAAGTTAATGATCTCAAAGAATAAATTAGATAATTTAAAGATCCTTAATCTACTGCAGGGGGAGAAGAAACAAACCCAACAAAACAAATCAGAACAAGTGTACTAAGTTACAAAGCAGCTCAAAACATCCATTGGATGAAATGAGTAGGGAAAAATAGCACTCGTTCTTATGCAGATTCTGCTGAATTATTGTGAGGTTAGTTGTGTTCTAATGAATTATTGGCATGAAAAATGCACGGGAATTAGCCATCAGCATACAGAGGTCAATGAGGGGCAGCAACCTTCACTTCCTAATCAATTTTAAGAAAAGCATGATAAGTTTATGAGGAGAATACATGACATGGTTTCAAATCATGCCTGTACATAACCCAAAATAATTTGAATGCTTTTAGGAGTTCCACAAGTTCATTGACAAGGACTTACTGACTCTTGTCTGCCTTCTGGGGCTGCTTTGCCACAACTCAAGACATCTCATATCTTTAGCCATGAGAAAGAAAGTTACATAATGACAGAAATGTAAACATGGAAAACAAGTTAGTATTTCTGTTCCTTTTATACCAGGTCTCTAGAAATGTTGCTGATTAAAGCAATAACTCAGCTGAACCAAAATAATAACAGATGTACTATAAGTGTTCCCAGACCTAAACACCTTGGAAGGTCTGAGATCATGTTTATTAAAATTGATCCCTATCTTAAGCAGTTTTGACACATATTCTTGGCCTTGGTGGTAAAAAATAAGTAAGTCCTTTGAAGCATTCTGAAGCAGGCAAACAAGGATCTGTCATAGAGGGATCTTTTGACCTTATATTTTTGCACAAATTTCTCCAACTTAGTTAAATTCATGAGTATTTTTCAAGTGATGCTTCATGGAGCTGACATTTAAAAGCAACAACCTGTCTGCCTGGGCACATGCGTGTATAAAATGGAAGACAGCATCTACATATTCAAAAGTCAAGTGAAGTGATACAATTGGAAGTAAACTGGAGATGACATATCATCAAAAAAACTATAAAAGTGTTCTCTAGTGAGCAGATTCAAATATATTTTCAACAGAGATATATTTTCTTTCCTCTTCATGATTTTTTCTGATTATTACTAAACCAGTAAATGAGTAAACAAACTTTTCTAATTTAGTATATGAATTTATTATATATATTTAATTCAGCATAGGCAGGCATACCCACTACTACCATATGACATGGTGAACATGATGAAAGCCATCTGCTTCCAAAGGTTATGGTTCAGAATTTCATTCAAAATGTTGTGCAATGGTTCCAATTACAGATGCTGATATTCATGTGCCAGTGGCACAAAGAACATGAAAAGGCAATCTCACCTGATCTGTCCAGAAACAGGTTCATCATAACTTCCCAGATTTTTGCAGACAACCCCAAAATCACAGCTGGCCCGATCTTAGGCCACCCAAGACATTTCCACACTACCAGCTGGTATTTATATGTTCCAAGGCATTGATTTTTTACTGTGGCTTTACAGTTCTATTAACCTATGTGAGGCTTTAGGGAAAAAAAAGGTTGAGAATAAATCAATATAGATGGAATAAAAAATTAAATTGAATCAAAATAAAACAATATAGATGGAATAACTATTTATATTTAAGGCAATGGTACCAGTAAGCTGGTACTCTGTTTAGCAACTTCCTACACAATAAAAAGTTTTCATTATGAAAAAAACTATCAGAAAGTACAAGAGGTAGGTAGATGGTTAAAGAATGGGCAGGGTCTACTTATCATGATATGGCAATCAGCTCAGTAGGATAGTTCTCATGTCCTTTCCTGAAAAAAATTAATGACGATCCACGAAAAATGCTTTCTGTGACACTATAAACACACCCCTTTTAACTCTTCTTATCTTCCATTTTCCACAATAATCCTGTTTTCTTGCCCTGCTTATTCTTTCTTCTTGGCTTTGTTAGAATGATTTCCTTGCACTTGGAAACTTCTTTAGAGTTATAGAACAAATAAGACAAATGAGTTTGTGATCTTGACTTCCAAAAGCAGACGCTATCAGAGAATAAACTCTCCCGGCCAGTGGCAGATTATCATCCCTTGTTTTTCACCCTTGCCAGGCACACAGTGAAGAGTTCTGTGACAAGCACAAAGTGAAGAAAATCCACACTTCCTCCCACTGCTCTCTGGGGTAACATACAACACATTTCTACCTCTAGAGTCCCTATATAGCAAATTTATGTATTAAATAGCTGTGGATTTCTTTATAATTCAAAGGTTTCTGCTCATAGGTTCCTAGCTATTTTCTTTAAAAGCCCAAGGCTGCAGGTAAGGTGAAGCCAAATCTTAGTCTGAGGCTTGCTTTTGGTATGTATGGAAGAATAGTAATGGAGAGCAAACAGCAACATACTAAAATATACAGAAAGGCAGAATCCTANTTCTTTCCCCTCTCCCTCTCCCTCTTTCTCATATTTAGCATATTGAGGACATCCATCTATGTATTCTGTAAGAATCAGTATCTTTCTTATGCAGCAAACACAGAAAATGACAGATATAANCAGCAACATACTAAAATATACAGAAAGGCAGAATCCTAATTTACATCTACATTTAAGTGCAAGGCAGAGCTATCTTTCTTTTGGGGGTCTTGTTTCAGAGATGTTCACATCAATTTCAGTTCTTCATCAGCTGAAGAAGGAAGACTGGGTACACATCTGGGCAGAGTTGTCTCACTAAGGGCCTACAATTCACCCTCAAGTTAAGTGCCTTACTTTTGGTGACTGGACCACATCCAAAATCACCTCAGTCAGGAAGAGACAGCTCTAAATTAGCTGCAGGTATCACTGTTACATGTGAGGTAAAATGCATCAGAGGATAAAAGTGAAACTAATCTTACAATTCAAGTATATATTATGGCTTGGTTCAGCAGGGAAATGTAGGCACCGTTGCAGACAGCACACTAAGAGCTCATGGTTCCCCCTCCAAAAACTCTAACAGCATTCAGGTGCTGCAGAAGCATGGCAGAGAGGGTGGAAACAGCACAGAAAGCATCATAATGCCTTTGCATATATAAAGGACAGAGCATACTTCAGATACTTCTTACAGCACCAGACACTGTGTCCCATAAAAAATATGATAGACTTGGTGAGAGATCACAGAAAAATGACAGAATTGGAAATGTGGTTTTGGGAAGAGAAATTGGAAAAGAGGATTTTCCCCTCATACAAGAAGGAATGAAAGGCAAAATGAAAACATTTTACAGATTAATGTTATCATATAAAAGAGCACAGGGAAAGCAGATCAGGGGCTTCCACTCTGCCTCTGGAAGGAAAAACAACAAGGCATTCACTGAAATTAAAAGGTGGGCAAGTCAAAACCGATAAAAGGAAATACCTTTTCATATTACGTGTAATTAAATTGTGGAACTCTTTGCCAAAGGAAGTTGTTGAGACCAAAAGCTTCACCAGATTCATCAAGAGATTGGATATTATATCAATATCATGGATATCCAGAGTTATCATAATTAAAGAAAATAAAACTTTCGGAAGAGATACTAAACCAAGTGCTTCAGGGCTTAAACTAGTCGCTTACAATTAGTGAATAGGATCAGGAGATCTCTGTGGAGGCAGATTATTCTGCCTCTGCCTCCTGCAGGGTTCTTCTGTTGTTCTTTATATTATCTATTTCTGGTTGTATCAGATTGAGTAACAGAAAAAATGGTTCTCCAGTCTGACTTAGTCAAGGATTCCTCTACACTTACACTCCTCTGCAAGGAAGGTCTGCCTAGAAGTGGGTGTGGATATATGCTAAACCTTTGTGTGTAAGCACAGGATGGAGTCACAATTTGATTCTTAGTCACACGTGAAGGATATGTAAACACATGATTGCATGCTTGCAGGGATTGATTGCTTTCCTGATCTTGGTGTGAGGTTTGCCTAGCACTTCTGAATTTGTTATTCTGCGCAAAGATGCAAAACAATCTTAAGAGAAAGGTAAAGAAGTTTTAGTTAACAGCAAGATAATCCAGATGATAGATGTATCAACATGTTCATGGTGCCAAAATAACAAAACCCATGAAAAGAATAAATCAATACACAGGACATTCTAACAAGTGTGTTTTGAAGCAGATCATTTAAAAGATGCCTCTTTTACCCATTTCTTCTCACCTTGGCCTAGTTTTGCTGAGACTCAACACAAATTCTGATCCGCATCCTGGTGTGGGAGTCCTGGAACCTGAGCACACATGTAGACCAATTGTGAGATAAGCGACTCATAGACATCTTTCTCCAGAGAGGTATCCCACCCACTATATGTAGGTTAAACCTAAAAATCAGCTGCAATGAACTCCTTTAATTTAGGGCTGGCAAGAGAGAGACGCCACTACCATAGTTTGAGAAGACATATTGCAGTGGACTGCCAGTCAGTGGGAAAATACATCTTTTGTATTATTTGCATAGTACAAAATGAGGAGGAAAAAAGTTTTGGAATTAATCCAGACATAATTTTTACCTCTTTTTGAACCAACAATAATTGACCTAGTTTTACTCCAAACAATAGCTGACCATTGCAAACATAAGAGGTCTTTAAAAGCTGACTTTCCATCTCACTCACCCACCAAAGCTCTTTCTTTCTTTGGAGAATTAAATTGCCTCAGTATAAAGAATTCATACTATCTTTAGTTCTACAAATCTGATCCTACATTTTTTTCCCATGAAGAATAATTCCTTGATCTGCTATCTCTGGCACTTTTCCCAATCCTTACAAGCATTCATTATCTATTTTGTTTGGTTGGGGTTTGAGCTACATTTGGAGATATTATTGGCAAGCACTTGTAAATATACAGTAGCCTAGGTAACCCCTTCTTTTGTGTTTGCCTTCATGCACAGAGTTACTTTAAGCTACCTCTGCCAGCGTGAGCAGAATTTAATAAAGTTTATAACTAGATATTTACTCCATTTGACCATCCTTGAAAGTAATTTCTTTAAAAAGAAGTAACTGAAGGTACAAATTGAGAGCACTACAGGCAAAGGTTTTTTCCCTTTTAGTTGTTATTTTTGCTATTCTTCTCCCACCTCAGGTGTTTATATTCAAGTTTTTCATTATTTTATTCTGAAAACATTCTGGAAATGACAGCTAGTCAGAAAACTTTTTCTGCCTCCTTGTAAAATATGGACTTTAAAAAATATGGATCAGAATTCAAGTTTTAGACAGTAGTGTTGTGACTAAAACATATTTCAAACTCCTCTTTGCTTAGTTTTAGCTTTCAATGTCTTATTTAAGATTATATGAATATGACAGGAATTCAAATTCATATTCTTAACTCCCTTATAATCCTATTTTTCCCTTTTTTCTCATCTTATTTAAAGCTTCTCCACCCCTATAAACTCTGCTGAAACAAGGGCAGAGGAGACAAACACTGGGTGAAAATAGTGGATGAGAATGATTTCTGCACTTATTTCTCCCAAACAAAGAAATTAAAAATAATATGAGGGAGAAAATTATATTTGAGATGACAAATAAAGCAGTAGTAATAGCAACTCTATAGCTGAAAAAATATATGAATATGTAGCTGTGCATGTTCTTTTAATTTTGAATATATATTAATTTATACGGACTTCTCTGAAAGCCCCATGCTTGCTTTCTCTGACCCAAGTATTACTGCCAAAAATGCAAAAATTTTATCCTGGAGTGATTTTTTTATGACAGACTCATAACCCAGTGAATATAGGGTATTTTTAATGGGAATGCTGACACAGTCCCATCTATTCTAGTTCAGACAGTGCTACGCAGTTTCTTGTACATAAAACTCATTTAAATGCAGTGATGACAAGAGCTTGTGTTTTCACAAGCCCTATAAAGTTCAGTTCAAACAAATACCTGCTATCAGACTATTCAAGAAAAGGAATGTGGGAGGAGGGGTTGTTTTAATGTTTTACTCAGTTTTGAAGTGGTTGAATGGTTCATCAACCCACTGAGTAGTTTCCTTAATCATTTTCTTTTTAATTAATAGACTTGTGAACAACCACAACTGCCTTGTGGAAACACTAAACAGATGACTAACTTGGAGTGAGCAATCTACTCAATACAGTCTGCCTTAATTTGAGCCATACATGCTGAAAAATAAAAGCATGGCAAGTATGCAGGTTATTGTGTCTGCTTTCAGTTAAAACAAGTCCCTGGTGAGCAGAAAGCAGCAATCATAAAACTACATTTTAGATTTATTGCCACCTGTTAGCATGACTTTGAGCTGTGTAAGGGACATGCATTATCAGTCAGGTTATTGTCACAGTGCTGGTGCTGGTGGCCACCACGGCTGCAGAAAGAAATGGTCAAGTGTCAGCTCTGTGGACCAGAGCAGACATTAGCGCCCGATTACAGGAAAGATAGCACACTGTTGCTGTGTTCCTTCTGTCCTGTTTCTGGATAGGAACCATCTACTGGGGGTTCATTAGAAACCAGCCTTGAGGCAAGCCAGCTCTGTAAACTACAGCTGTCTAATTGGTTTTTGTTGTGTGCACTGTCTTTGCTTTTATAATGGGGAAAAGCAACACAGCCTTTCTAATTAGATTGTTAAACATAATAGCTGAATGGCACAGCAGTAAGGAATTTGCCCTGGTCTTTGTAATTCCAGAATAAGGCACAGCAAAGATCCAGGATTTTTCCAGCCCATTTCCCCCATCATCATATCCAATGGTAATGAGACTGGGTGGTTTTTTTTCCTTGAAATAATGCAAACGATTGTAGGCCTTGCTAAAATCCAAAATAAATGTCAAAACAGAATTCCAGGAGCAAACACATCTCTCCCTTTATTCTGTTGGCTCTGCTTTCATTTGCTTCAAATGCTGGGGCTATGCACTAATTGGTGTCTTTGTTGGCAGTGAACGCAGTGGGGAAAAAATGCACAGACTTCGAAGATGAACTCTCCTCTCTGCCCGAAGGTGGTCCCCCTCAACCAAAGCTGAAATGCACTGGTGCAGTGGGGAAAGCTCAAAAATCACCATTTGCTGCACCTGTTTTGTATATTAAGAAAGGAATTTGGTCTGTCAGTTCAGCACCTTTCATAGGCTCTAAATTGATTCAGAAGGAATGAGAAAGCTTCATAAAGCCATTTTTTTCTCAGTGCCTTAGATTCAAAGTTCTTGATTCTTTTATAGGTCCTTGCTGGTTTTCACATAAGGACTTTGTCAGCATGCTGGGCACATGCAAAAGGATGCAGAGAGGCCTCTGTTTCCACTTGCTTTCTATAGAGTAACTTAATGCATATCCTCACAGACATGATGTGGCTATTTGGAAAGATTCCTAATAGAGCTGAAGCTTTTCTCTTCTTCAACAATCATATTTTCTTTTCCTTTCATAAGTCTGTCCTGGTGAAGGTCTCCATTGGACCCATAGGATAAATGGAGTAGGGGGCAAATAATCAAGTATCAAATAAATGTGCAATTCGTATTAATTTTAAGGTCTAAGTCACTCTTGACAACATGGCAGCAAAGTGCCAGCATATTTTACCACAGTCTTCAAGTAATTCAGTGACTCTTGTGTCAGATACTCTACATTTCCTGATTAGAAAGTGGGAAAAAGGAAAATGGTTTGCTAGAATAATCAAACATAAACTTCCCCATAAATGCTCTCTTTACCTGAAAAGGTAAATTCTTCAGTACTCATATAAAAGAGGATTTTTTTTCCGGGATAGCACAGAAACTGATGTCTGAGATATATGCAAGAAGTCACGGGAAATAGCAAATTGTTCAATGTGCAACTGCAATAAATAACAGCAAGAGGAACCAGCTGTGCAACTTTCATGTGGGTGTCTCAAAGGAAACAGAAAATGAGTAACAAAAGATAAGTGCATTACACTGAGTCTTTAGCATGTATTGCTCTCTGCTGCCTTAAGCCTTCTGAGTCAAAATGAATTTGGTTTCTACATAGTGGCAGTTCCTCATCTCTCAGGATTGCCCCTTGTTCTGCAGAATCTTCAGAACCAGAATTTTGAGAGAAATTGGTTGAACATCACCTTGCACAGTTTTTTTCTATTATGTCATGGTCACATCACCTTGCATTAACAGAAGAACTCACAGCAAATAAACTCATATTGTTTTCAAAATCTGAGATTTTTTTTCCTTCTCTTTTACCTATAAAACATGAATTTATATCATAACTCTTTTAGTTCTTGAGAAATGGTAATGTTTAGGTAATAATTGTGAATAGTAAATACTGAAAAATTTTGGATTAATACACTAGAGGATCTCAAAAAGCAAGTTCTTTTCTGTAAGAGATTATTTCTGAATATGAGAATGAAAAGTAGGTACTTCTAAGAAATTTACATTAATTCCTTATCTGCCTTTCCCCTAGCTCATCCATCTGTGATATAAACATTATTTTAATAAGTAGATATGAGTCTATCACAACTGTATTCACCAACCAAGATATCACCGGAATGGTAACACCTAATTCCAAAAATTAGGTTCCTAAGATCTCCATTAAAGATCTTCTTCATAAAATGGATTTGAGAGACCTTAGGCGGTCATTTGATGTTTTATACTGTTACATGAGGTTGCTCATGGTTTTTTTCTGTCAAATTTTGATTATCTCCAGGGATGGAGTTTTCACATCTCTAGGCAATTTTCACCAGTGTTAGACAATCCACATGGTGAAATTTATTTCCTGATATCCAATAAAGATTTTCTTGGTTTGCACTTCGTGTAAGTATTCCTTCTCAAGCTTTTGTTGAGCATCCACAAAAGAAAACAGCATTAAGACCTGGTTTTGCCTTCTGTCCTCCAGACCGAGCAAATTAAGGTTTCTCAGATAGTCCTTGTACATTAAGGACTTAGCAGTTAATCTCAGTAAGTCCAGGTGATAGACTGGACTCATTCGAGTACCTTGGGCTTAGTCTTATCTTGGGGATTTCGCAACTGGACATAGGCCTTCAGAGGTAGTCTCAGAAGAATGGAACAAAGAATATTCTATTGCCTCAGTTTGGAGATTCTGCTCTTACTAGTTCGAGTCAACCAGCAGGACTCTTTGTTCCCTTTTTAGAGCTGCCTTCTCCCCAGCCTGTCCTGTAGCATGAGACTGTTCTATACCACATTGGAAGAACTTATACCTGTCCTTATTGAACTTCATGAGTTTTGTCTAAACCCACTTCTCCAGTGGGCTTAGATGATGTCTTACTTATGTCTTAAGTGTATTTCTTCCTTATTCTTGTCACTGCTTGTAAGAGAGAAACTTGCCTTCCCAGTACTGGTTTCCATGGCTGCTGGGGAAAACCTTCTATTAAAAGTAAGCAAAGAGCTTTCTCTCTAGAACCAGCTGGTAACTTTCCAGGAAGTTCAATAAGACCTTTGTCCAGGAAAATCCCTCTTATCTGAAGCACAAACCCATAGGAAAAGTTGAGGCAGGAACCAGGAGGATCTGTGTTGCCTAGATGATGCATTTGGTCTGCAGGGTCTGAGAGGAAGGTGTCTTAGTGAACACAGAGAGGGCAGGAAAATGAGAACTCATCCCAAAGTGGCCAAAATTTAGGGAGCCACACCATGGAAGCTGTAGTACACCCTGGAACATGCATGAGCTATGAAACACTACTGGACAAGACAAGTGAAGCTGGCACCTGCTTACGCCTGTTTGGATAGACATTCATCAAATGGGAGGAAAGTGTGTTTGAAACCATCAGCTGTCTCGGAAGAATTCTTGTTGTTTCCAAAGAACACCACTATTTTGCAGTGACACTTTTTTTACTGCAAAGTACAAAGCGGTCAGACCAGACTGCTTCTTGTGGAAAATGAAATTGGTATAAACAATAAACAAACAAATGCGTTCTGTTTATTTATATCAGGTTTTATCACAGAACTTCGGTGAAAATGTAAAAAAAAGGGAGAGGGAGGAAGAGAATTTTATCAGGACTGTTGTCCAGGACCTTCCCACATCATGCTTTTTCTTTAGAAAGTGCCGATTCTCAAGATCAAATAACTTTGTGTAGTTGTGTCTGTTTTAAC
This sequence comes from Phainopepla nitens, assembly GCA_013400175.1. Classification (NCBI taxonomy): domain Eukaryota; kingdom Metazoa; phylum Chordata; class Aves; order Passeriformes; family Bombycillidae; genus Phainopepla; species Phainopepla nitens. Next base: position 789,221 of record VXBQ01004031.1, on the reverse strand, counting down.
AAAACTCTGTTAAGAGATTTTCTGTACTTAAGGAGACAACAAGTGAGAGGTCACCTGACACTGTAGTGAGCAAATATTTTTCCATAAGAGGCCCATGCAGAAGATACTACTCAGCCTTGATTCAAGTCCTTTCTTCTTGATCCGATGATATGAAGTGAAACAGGCTCAAAAGCAGACACAAACCCATTTGTTAGGGCACTCACCTACATTAAGTAACTTTGATTCTTCACTGTGAATCAAACCAGACAAGAGTTTGGCTTCCTCCCAAAGGTTCTTCAGCAGATGCTTTAGGCAGAAGCCTACTGTTCTGGGTAAGATTCTCACAAATTCCAGAATTTCAAAGAGTGTTTCTACTTTACTTGTAAGTAAAATGTAACCATTGTTCTCTGGCCAGACCCAGACACAGATTCTGCCAAATTTATAGAAGACAACAAGGCTGGAATTCATCTCATTTAACCCCAAGCATGCTCTTAGTCCATGGAAAGAATTAGGTTTTTCTGAGGTGTGATACATCTGGTCTTTCTTAGATACCTTATGTGAGATTTGTCTTAGCAGATGTTCTTACGTCGAAGCTGGTCTCCGAAGCCAATGGACCAAAAAAAGCAACTCAACAGAACTATTTGCTTCATTATAAGGTAAATGTCTAAAATTATCTAAAATTGTTCGTTTCTTCCCATTGACTGTAAGTGGAATAAAGAAGAATAAAGAATGAAGCAGAATAAAGAATAAATCAGGGTTAAACACCTTGCTCATAGATATCTGAAACTGGATGAAATGGATTCTACCCTAAGAGGAAAACTTTGTGTCCATTTTCATTTGAAGCTATGGCACATATCCAGCTTTAATGAAGAGAGGGTGAAAACAGGGATTTAAGAGAAGTGTGGGGTTGCTTTCTTGGCTTTTACAGGCTTTGGAAGAAAACCTATACTGTGCTCTTTCTTAGGTTATGTGCTGAAACATGTTTCTATGTTGTCAAAGATTAAATAATTAGTAGAACATGGTCAAGATCAAAAGGCTGTTTCATGTCATAGCTAATTTGAGAGTTACCACAAATATGACAAGTGGTGATTCCTGCTAGTCCAATACCTGCTGTAGCCAACCATGTGGATTTTGAGTGAAATGTAATACACTCACATTGTGTTTTAATTCAAGTTGTCATAAGGTGTTAATTTAAGAACTGAATATATTTTTTACCACTCCTCATCTCCCAGTTACTATTAACATAAAAATGAATAATGGGCTTCTATTCTAAGCAAGAATAGTTAAACACCTGGCAAGTGACCTCTCAGACACCAGTTTCAAAAAAAAGTGTATGCAATAAAAAGCTTTATGCTACTTCTATGCACAGTTTTATCAGAAAGCAGTCTAACAATAGTGTTACTGCATCTTGGTGGAGGAGGTGATTTTTTTCCTTCCTTCCTTCCTTCCTTCCTTCCTTCC